>PVKU01011762.1:0-40830 GCA_004027475.1 Anoura caudifer | reverse complement strand
CCCTTTAGTATCTCTTGCAGAGCTGGCTTGGTAGAGGTGTATTCTTTTAGACTTCTTTTGTCTGGGAAGCTCTTTATTTGGCCTTCTATCTTGATTGAAAGCCTTGCTGGGTAAAGTAGTCTTGGTTGCAGGCCTTTGGTTCTCATTACTTGGAATATTTCTTGCCATTCTCTTCTGGCTTGGAGTGTTTCCACTGAGAGGTCGGATGCTAACCTAATCGGGGCTCCCTTGTATGTTACTTCCTTTTTCTCCCTTGCTGCCTTTAAGATTCTCTCTTTGTCTTGGAATTTTGTCATTTTAATTATGATGTGCCTTGAAGTGGGCCTCTTTGGGTTCTTCTTGATTGAGACTCTCTGTGATTCCTGGATTTGTGTGACTTTTTCTCTCATGAAATTAGGGAAGTTTTCTATCATTACTTTTTCTATTCCTTGCTTTTCTTCTTCTCCCTCTGGTATGCCTATTATACGGATATTATTACGTTTCATACTGTCTTGCATTTCTCTTATCCTTCTTCATTCTTTCTAAGCCTCTTTTCCTTTTCTTGCTCCTTCTGGTTGATATTTTTCTACTTTGTCCTCCAACTGGCTGATCCGATCTTCTGCTTCATCGATTCTACTTTTCATTCCTTCCACTGTGTTCTTCAGTTCAGAAATTGTATTTTTCATTTCCTCTTGGCCCTTGTTGATAGTTTCTATTTCCTTTTTCATGTTGATATAGTTTGCAGTGAGCTCATCGTAGCTTCCTTGTAGTTTTTGGTAGCTCATTGAGAGCTCTTGGAGCTTCCTGACCACCATTGCTTTGAACTCAAAATTGGATAGTTGAGCTGCCTCTATTTCATTTAGCATTCTTTCTGGGGGTTCCTCCTTTTCTTTCATTTGGGGATTGTTTCTTAGTCTTCCCATTGTTTGTGAGACTCTTCTTGTTAGCCTCAGCTTCTCAAATTTATTTGTTGTTGTTCCCTGGGTTTATGGTGTGAACTCTGTGGTAGAATGCCTGTGAAATTCAATGGTGTTATCTCCTTCAGGTATCCTGGTGTTCACTGCTGCCAGTGTCTCAGCTGTTGAAATGTCCCTTCTTTGGGGCCAACTCTGGTCTTTCCACAGTTCCAGGTTTTTGTTTTGTTTTGTTTTGTTTTTGTCTCACTTGTATGTGTTTAAAAAAGAGAAAAGCGAAGGAAAGAAATAAAGAAAGAAGGAAAAGGAAATAAAAAATGAAAAGAGAATAAAGAAAAGTAGAATGAAAAAGAGAAAAAAGACAGGAAGGAGTGGTAAGCTTGGGAAGAAAGGAAGAAGGAGTAAAACAAGAAAGAAGTATTGAGAAGCCAAAAGGAGTTGAGGGGTAAAAAAGATAAAAATAGTGAAAAAGAGAAAAAGAAAAAAACCCACAAAAAAATAAAAAAACCGAAAAACACCAAAACTGCTAATTCTTGCTGTTATCAATCTTGCCAAGCTGATTTTTCTGGTCTTGAAGACTGTAGTGGCCGAGGGGTGACCGTATTGTTTTTTTCCCCTTGTTCAGCACTCAGTTTTCTCTGGCCTACTGTCCTCAGAGGTGTCCCTAGATTCTCTGCCCAGGGACCCAGGCGCGAACTGTGGTCGCGCGCCCACAAGTCCCGATGTTCCCTGAGTCTTCCTTGCACAGGTTCCAACTGTCCCACGAACACGGTTCAACCCCTATGGTGCCCAGCGACTGCGCGCCGTGTCGAGCCGGGTCTCCCTGGGTGTGCTGAGGCAACAATCCCCGAGCAGCTGTTTACAATGTTGTGTGGGTGCAGACAAAGGTGCCCGCTCCAGCTCCAGTGTTCAGTCCTCCCAGGGCTATGAGATCTTAACTCCTCTCTGTGGGATTTCAAGCGACCAGGTTTATGCTGGCTCTGCTGGGTCCCTGTTTGGCTGTTCAGGGAGCGGTTGCCCCAGCTCCCTCCCTAGAGTCTTACGGCCAGCCCTGGCCCGGTTTCTCAGCCCCCGCCCTGGTCTCCGCACTGCCGGAGTACTCTCCTTACCATCCAGTTTTCAATGTCCACTGCAATTTTCGATAATCTGTTTTCAAATATGCTGTGTTTCTGGTGTCTGTTTGCTGTGCTGCATTGAAAAATGTCCCGGTTTAAGACCTGTGTGGGGGAGGCAGAGGGATGTACATCCTTTTACCATGCTGCCATCTTCTCTCTCCTTTAAATTTATTTTAATTGTTGTTCTTGTTCAGTTCTTATTCATATATATATGTGTATATATATATGTGTGTGTGTGTGTGTGTGTGTGTGTGTGTGTGTGTGTGTGTGTCAAGGATCATAAACATTTAGTCCATGCACTGTTTCAGAACCCTTAATGAAGGACAGGTCACCCTGGAAGTCACCCTTGGCTACCTGTTTTTTCCAAAGATTTTATTTATTTATTTTTGAGGAAGAGGGGGAAAGGAATGGAGAAAGAGAGGGAGAGAAGTATCAGTTGGTTGCCTCTCACACACATCCCAACAGGACACCAAACCCTTAACCTAGGCATATCCCCTCACCTGGAATTGAACCTGTGAACTTTTGTTTTGTGGGACAATGCCCAACCAGCTGAGCCACACCGGTCAGGGCAGTTATCTGTTTATCTCTTCGTTTTTCTTTCCTGTACAATTTTTCTTTCCATGTGTTACTATGGTTGATTCCAAAGCAGAGAAAATTTTAGAAGACAAATTGTACAGTTTGAGATGTGAATGGAAACATGAGGAAGGGTTTTAGTTATAGTAGGACTCAACGAGGGCTGGTTTACTTCCAGTTCAAGGAGTTTCCAACAGAGCTGTGAGGCAGTTTAATAAATATTGTAATGGCTCAAATTTGAAGGAGCAGAGTAATGATTCTGATTGGGCTGAGGGTTTCTAGGGAAAACATGTGATTGAATTGAGCTCATGTTTTGGTTTTCATGGGGAAACCAAGATGCCTTAATAGAAATCTGCAAACAAAATACCCACGAACTGTCTACCCCTACCCCCATGACATAACCCTTCTCCTGCCCTATATGACATGCAGCATTTCCACAGACTAGTTAGGAAATATAAATTAAATCAGGGTAATTTATTTTTTTCTCCCCATCTGCAGTAACACTCTATGCCAGTTGGGTTGTGATCCAGTGAGAAAGAGATCAATTAAAGGGAAACCACAGAAGAGAAAGCATTTAAGAACAACATTCTTTCTTATTAAATTTTAATTTTTTAAATTTGCTTTGTGTTTTTTTTTTTCAGTTAAAGAGAAGAAAATAATAAAGAAAAATCAAACAATATTTTGTTTTTCCATATGGTTTGTGAAATCCTGGAATTGGAAGAAATCTTGAAAGGCCATTTTGATGTTCTTGACTTTTCATCAATATTGGTTGAGTTGAATTAAAGCTGTTTTTCATTTGAGGAATAAGCAGAAGACATGCAGAGAGATTCAAGCTCCCTCAATAATCTGGTATTTGTCTAATCTATCCATTCATCTATCCATCCATCCATCTTATCATTGGAAAATTCTATGTCAAGTGCTGTCAGTGCTAATACTTTTTTAGTAAACAAAGAGGAAAAAATCTCATTGTACTACAAAGTTAGTATGAGTTAGATTATTCAGATCATCTCTCTCTGATAAGGGTTCATGTTTTGGTGTCTGAAACTAGCTTCTTTTCATGGATAATTTTTAATTCCCTTTGTAGTCTACCTTTACTTAATGTAAGAACATAGATTAAAAAATATTTGATATGGATGAACAATTTTGAGAGTAGTTATGAATAATCTAAGAAACATAAAAGATAACTTAAAAGTAAAGCCATCTTCACAGATAGAAGAAAATACGATAAGGATGCCAATTCTTTAATTAATCTGTAAATTTTGTGTAATCCTAATAAAAACTAGACAGAATTATTTTAAAGTTCATGTAGAAAGATAATCAATAATAATTGATAACAATCTGATAAAGGCAATGAGGAATGACTAACATATCTTATAAAAATTCATTAATTAAGATAGTATGGTACTTGCATATGAGTACACAGACATCATAGGAACAGAACAGAAAGTCTAGAAACAGACTCAAATGCACATGGGGATTTAATATAAAATGAAATTTGGATTTAAAATGAGTGGAAAAAAAGTGAGTGAGGTTCAGACAACTCAATAGCTCATTACATTAAAGCTTACATAAGTATAATAAATTCTAGATGAGGACTTCTGATCAACATGGAGGTGTAGGTATATATACTTTGCCTCCCCACACAGCAAAAGAAGGACAATGACAAATTCAAAAACAAAAATAACCAGAACTGCTAGAAAATTGAACTGTATGGAAGTCCAAGAACCAAGGAGTTAAAGAAGAAACATTCATCCAGACTGGTAGGAGGGGCAAAAAGGGGCAGCCTGGGGAAGAGAAGACTCATGGCAAGCCAGTGGCTAGAGGATCTGGCAGTCCCACATTTGTGTGTGGATAAACCAAGAGGAACAACTGGGGAGCAAGATAGACTGCACAACCCAGGGTTCTAGTGCAGGGAAATAAAGCCTCAAAACCTCTGACTGAAAAAACTTGTGGGGATTGAGGTGACAGGAAAAACTCCCAGCCTCACAGGAGAGTACATTGGAGAGGCCCACACAGTCCTATAACATACACAAACCCACCTACCCAGGAATCAGCACCAAAAGGGCCCAATTTGATTGTGGGTAGTGGATGAAGTGACTGAAAGCTGGTTTAGAGCTGAGCAAGTGGCATTGTTCCCTCTCAGACCCCTCCGCCACATAGAGTGCCACAATGCAGCGATGTGAATTGCCCTGCCCTTGTGAATACCTCAGGCACTGTCCCTTACTATGCCATAACAGACTTCCTGAGATTAAAAAAAAGCCCCCAATGAAAGAACAGATCAAAGCTCTAGAAAAAATACAAGTAAGTGATGAAGAAAGAGATAGCCAACCTAGCAGATGCACAGTTCAAAACACTGGTAATCAGAATGTTCACGGAAAAGGTTGTGTATGACTGCAAAATAGAGGAAAAAGTGAAGGCTACAAAATATGAAATAAAGGAAAATGTGCAGGGAACCATTAGTGAAGGGAAGGAAACCGAAACTCAAATCAACAGTTTGTAGCAGAAGGGTGAAATAAACATTCAACCACAACAGAATGAAAAAACAAAAATTCAAAAAAATGAGGAGAGGCTTAGGAATCTGAGATAACTTTAAACATTCCAATATCCAAATTATAGGGGTGCCAGCAGAAGAAGAGGAACAGCAAGAATTTTGAAAAGTTATTTGAAAAAATAATGGAGACCTTCCCCAATCTGAAAAAGAAAGTAGACTTCAAAGAAGTCCAAGGAACCCAGAGAGTCCCAGAGAAGTTGGACCCAAGGAAGCACACACCAACACACATCATAATTACATTACCCAAGATTAACGATAAAGGGAGAATCTTAAAAGCAGCAAGAGAAAAGGAGATAGTTACCTATGAAGGAGTGCCCATAAGACTGTCAGTTGATTTCTCAAAAGAAACCTTGCAGGCAAGAAGGGGCTAGAAAGAAGTATTCCAAGTCATAAAAGTCAAGGATCTACATCTAAGATTATTCTATCCAGCAAAGCTATCATTCAGAATGAAAGGGCAGATAAAGTGCTTCCCATATAAGGTCAAGTTAAAGGAAAACATCATCATCAAGCCCTTATTAAATGAAATGTTTAAGGGACTTATCTAAGAAAAAAACATAAAAGTATGAACAGTAAAATGATAACAAACTCACAACTATCAACATCCAAACTTAAAAAAAGCAAAAGCGAAGTAAGCAAACAAGTAGAACTGGAGCAGAATCTCAGAAATAGAGATCACTTGAAGGATTATCAGCAGGGAGGGGAAGGGGGAAGAATAGGGGAAAAGGTACAGAAAATAAGAAGCATAAGTGGTAGGTACAAAACCAACAGGGAGAGGTTAAGAAGAGTATGGGAAATGGAGAAGCCAAAGAACTTATATGTACAACCCATGGACATGAACTAAGGTGGGGAATGATGGTAGAAAGCAGGGTACAGGGTGGAGAGGAATAAAGGGGAGAAAAATATAAGACAACTGTAATAGTGTAATCAATAAAATATATTAAAATTAAAAAAATTCCATATGAATAAAATATTTAAATCATAAAAATAAGTGACCATAAAATGGAAAAAAATATAAAAATTATAATTATAGAGGGAAAATTTTTTTCTAGCAATGACAGAAAACTTGTAAGACATAACACAGGAGACTGATTAGAAATAAAGAATTTGTACCTGGTAAAAACCACCAACATCAAAATGAAAAGATAAATAAAAAACTGGGGAAATATTGCAATTTTGTCAGTTTTAATTTCTCTGTTCTATAAAGAAGGCATACTTACCTATAAGAAAAAGACTAATACTAGGATACTTCCGGCCAAGATGGAGGCAGAGATGAACACACTATGCCTCCTCTCACAACTAAAATTAAGGACAACAAAGATTTAGAAACAAGAAAACAACAAAAACTGATAGAAAATTGAACTGTATGGAAGTCCAATAACCATTCATCCTGACTGGTAAGAGGGGCGGAGTCCTGGCAGGAAAAAGTGGAGGTGCAGACCTGGGCATGCCGGCAGATCCCAGGCGTGCAGGTAGTGGCTAGCAGATCCCAGGCACACAGGCAGCAGCTAGTAGACCCTGGGCACGGGTGGCAACTGTGCAGACCCAGTGAGGTTGCGCAAGGCTGCTGGCTGACCAGGTGGTCCCACATTCACATGCAGATAAGCCAGGTGAAGGGAAAGCGGCAGAAGGAACTGGAATCCAAGAGAGAGTGGAGCAAGTGCCATTGTTCCCTCTCAGACCCCTCCCACACATACAGCATCACTACCCTATGACTGGGCTGCCTTAGGTGTTCCTGGGGAACACCTAAGGTTCCACCCCTCACTACATAACAGCTGCGACCACACCCCCCAAAAATGGCTCAAACTGGAGAACAAGTCAAAGCCCCAGAGCCAATTCACCTAAGCAATGAAGAAATAGCCAACCAAACAGATGCACAGTTCAAAGCCCCAGTGATCAGGATGCTCACAGAATTGGTTGATTTTGCTCACAAATTAGATGAAAAAAATGAAGGCTACAATAAGTGAAATGAAGAAAAATGCACAGGGAACCAATAGAGATGAAGGAAAACTGGGACTCAAATCAATGGAATGGACCAGAAGGAAGAAAGAAACAACCAAACAGAAAACAAGGAAAAAACAAGAATTCAAAAAAATGAGGAGAGGCTTAGGAACCTCCAAGACATCTTTAAATGTCCCAACATCCGAATTATAGGGGTGCCAGAAGGGGAAGACGAAGAGCAACAAGTGGAAAACTTATTTGAACAAATAATAAAGGAGAACTTCCCCAATCTGGCAAAGGAAATAGACTTCCAGGAGGTCCAGGAAGCTCAGAGAGTCCCAAAGAATTTGGACCCAAGGAGGAACACACCAAGGCACATCATAATTACATTAGCCAAGATTAAAATGAAGGAGAGAATTCTAGAAGCAGCAAGGGATAAGGGCACAGTCACCTACAAAGGAGTTCTCATCAGACTGTCAGCTGATTTCTCAAAAGACCCTTATAGGCAAGAAAGGGCTGGAAAGAAGTATTCCAAGTCATGAAAGGCAAGGACCTATATCCAAGATTGCTCTATCCAGCAAAGCTGTCATGTAGAATGGAAGGGAAGATAAAGTGCTTCCCAGATAAGGTCAAGTTAAAGGAGTTCATCACCAAGCCCTTATTATATGAAATATTAAAGGGACTTATATAAGAAAAAAGATAAAAAATATGAACAGTAAAAAGACAGTGAACTCACACATATTAACAACAACCACACCTAAAACAAAAGCAAACTAAGCAAACAATAGAACAGGAGCAGGACCACAGAAATGGAGATCACATGGAGGGTTAGCAACAGGGGAGTGGGAGGAGGAGAAAGGGGGAAAAGGTACAGAGAATAAGTAGCATAGACAATGAGTAGAAAATAGAGAGGGGGAGGGCAAGAATGGTGTGGGAAAAGTAGAAGCTAAAGAACTTATGACACATACACATGAACTAAAGGGGGGGAATGTGGGTGGGAGGGGGTGTGCAGGGTGGAGGGGAATGATGGGGGAGAAATGGGACAATTGTAATAGCATAATCAATAAAATATATTTAAAAAAAGAAAGAAAGAGAGAGAGAGAGTAGAAGCAGTCAGGCACTTTGTAAGGCTGTGGAGAAAGGGCCCTCATCTTCCATGAGATCTAGCATGTAGGGAGATGCCACATGGGTTGGAGTAAAAGCTGGAGTAAGAAAGAGGAGATCTGCTGGGAAACCTGCCTGGAGAAGATGGCAGCATAGATGATGGAGCTGTGTGAGGACCTGCCTAACTAACCACAGATTCATGGGAGATGCTTGGAGGTGAACTGAACTGTGACCAGGAATGCAGAGCCACAGACTTCTGCTTTCCTGAAAGATGGTACTTCTGACTGGTGTATTCTGAAACTGGTCTGGTTTGGAAAAGAGGGGTAGGACTATGTGTTTTGAGGTGTTTTAAAGGGAGTGGGACTTAACAGCAGAAATTCTCCATTATTTCGAATCTGTATAGCCTTTCAATAAACAACCCCTTTCTTTAAGAAAAAAGAAAGGAAGGAAAGGACTAATATCAAATAAATAATGAATAAAGAATAGAACACTTTATACAGAGGAAATTCATAAGAAAAGATGATTTACTTTGCTTATAAAAAGAAAAGTGCAGAGTAAAGCTAAACTGGGATACAAGTGTACCTGTTAAATTAGCAAGATTTAGATATCTGCTGGTGTTGCCAGTGGTGTAGACACATATAGACTTTCCTGTGTAATTAAGGGGAATGTTAGTGAAAAAGTTCAGTACAGTATGGCCTGAGTCAAATTCACCCTAATGTCTGTTTCTGCACTGCTAATAAGAGATTTTACATTTTTAAATACTGGGAAAAATAAAAACATAGTGTTTTATGATGTAAAAATTATATAAATTCAAATTTTATGTTCTTAACTAAAGTTTAATTGAAGTAAAGACAAGTTGATTCTTATATATATATATACATATACACACACACGTATATATATGTAAGTGTGTGTGTAGTGCTTTAGTGCTATTTGAGTAGTTGTGATAGATTATAAAGCTGAATATATTTATTTTTACTCCCTTGGTAGATAAAATTGCTGATCTCTGCCCTACAACTTGAAAATATCTATCAAAATTATAAGTCCCCTTTGACCTAGTGAACAGAGAAACAAGGACTTATCCTATAGACACATTTGCATAAATGTAAAATAAAATATACCCAGAATATCCACTACAGAATTAGTTGGTAAAAGATTGGAAATGAACTAAATGTTGATCAATAAATGACTGACTATATAATTATAATATATTCCCATGGTGAAATATTATGTAATTATAAAAAATACATACTGAAATGTAATAATCTCTAAATATATTAAAGCAACTTATGGTAGGTAAAAAGATGAATACTATCATTGGTGTAAAAACTGAGAAAATAATATATGTAAATATATATACATACTTGTATATATCTACACAAATTTTCTCAAATATATGAAAATCATCTCGAAAGATTACATAAGAAACATTGGTGATCAAAGGGGAGAGTAACTGGGTAATTAGGGCCCAGGGTGGGAGGTCAATTTTCATGAGCTTTATTCATATTTTAATACTATTAGAATTTTTAACCATGTGATTATGTTATGTTTTCAAAAAATTTTCTTTCCTTACCCCTTCCAGTTATTCTTTATCTCATTGCTTGGTATTATTTATTCATGTCACATATCTTCACCTGCAATACTTGTTCCTGTTTCCTTCTCTAACTTCCTTCCTAGATCTATTGAGATTGGACTGACAGTCCCAGTGCCAGCACCTAGAGCCACATAGGACAAAACAACTTGTTCCCTAAGGGTTGAGTGGTGAGGCACAGTTGGGATAAATGTCATGTAGTATACGGCCTCTGGAGCAAAGATGAACTCCTTCCAACACATGCAGTGTTCTTAGGCAGTGGGAGTCATAATTTCATAATTTGAACACTCCAATAAGTCTAGTTTTCTACCATACCATTATCACAATTAAAGACTATAGATGCATTGGGACAAAGTTCAGTAATCGGTAAATAAAATAAACCAAACTGCCATTTCATGAGGGCATGCCTGGTGTTACATATTCAATTGTGCAGCATAGTTTATAATGGAGAAAAATCAGAAATAATCCAAGTGTTCATTGACAGGTTCATAGTTGGGAAAATTTTAGAATACCATACAGATAAGTATGAGGAAGAAGGGAGGACTTTATAAATTGACTTGAAACTGTAAACAAGAAGTGTAAAATGAAGAAAGCAGATTATAAAAATAGTACATGTGATATGATCCTGTTTTTTAAAAAATATGATAAGAAAAATTAAAAACAATGGAGAATATGTAGCACATTGTTGGTAGTGATTATTTCTGGAGGACTGTGAGAAAAAGTAATTTTATACTCTGTTTTGCATATTTATGTAATATTAGAATGTTCATAAATTTCTTGTGCAACTAGAAAGGATAAGCAAATCTACATTTGTATACAACTCTGTGTATTAATATCTGAGTTCCTGTTGTGGGAATCTTATCATTAGGAGTATATATAACTTAACTACTAAGCTCATAAAAAGGTAAATGACAGGAAACTAAGGTCTGCAATCTGGAAAGGAAGCATGCCAATAAGGATTCAGGAAATCTGACACTTGTGAACTAGAAGAGTATATTATTTTCACATTAGCTCCCCAAAGAGAAACTACAACACTGAAGGTGGGAGAGGACAGTTGTGAGAATATGGAGGTCCTAGTGCTAATTTTAACCATGTAAATTTTAATAATGTGGAAATAATAATCCATGAACTAAAGTGGCTCTAGGCTGGGGTTCAGGAGCCATGTCCATATACCACCCCCTAAAATCACCTGCTGTCTTTGTTATTATGTCCTGCTTCTATTTTCTTAATTTTTCCTGATGCAGCTGAGACAACAAGACAGGGTGGTCCAAAGCTGGGAGTGGAGACACCTGGATTCTAGTTCTTCCTTTCCTCTGTACTTGCCCTTTCTCAGTTTCCCATCCCTTGCAAGGAACTGCTTCTCTTTCACCAGGTTCTTGTGGTCTCAGAAGAGGGTATGGATATCATGGGATTTGGATTTTTCTCAGACAAATGATTTCTATAAAAATAGGTGTGTGTTTCTATTTAATCTCAAATTCTTTTTTTTTCTGGCATCCTATGCAGAACTTTCTATTTTATTCCTCCTTTGCATCTTCATTCTGATGGTCATCATACAACAACAGGGTTGGAAGAGGATGGAGAAACCATCTGGTTCAAGCCTATCAGTTTCCAAGTGGAATGCAGAGAAGGCTGAATGACTTGGTCTAGACAGTTCTTCTCAAACTTTAAGGTGCACAGGAATTACATGAGGACTTTATTAAATGCAGATCCTGATTCTGTAGGGTGGGCCTGGGATTATGCATTTCTAACAAGGTTCCAGGAAATGCCAGTGCTGCTGTTTCACAATTTGCACTTGAGGGACCAGAGGTATAGGACAGAGAGCGTAGAAGGAAAGGCTCAACTTGGCTGTTTCCCCAGTCACTGTCCAGTGTTCTCTAATATAGTGGGGATAATTAATTCATTTGTTTCAAGGTCTAAAGCTATCACCTACATGAGAAGTTTTCTGTCAGATTCAGTTGGGATTATTTTTTAAATTTTGGGTCTCTGGTCCTCTCTCCAAGAGTTTCCTTTTGGTTAACACAGGCTGAGGGCTGAGAATTAGCATTTTAATAAAACTCCTGATTAATTTGGTTTATTCAGCTCATGACCAACTTTTGGAAACCACTATCTTAGTCATTCAGGAATATTAAATTGTATTTAATGTGACTTGAATTTTAAACTTTATTTTAAATTGTTATTTTGTTAGTGCATATTGATTCCTTATATATTTTCACCATTTCCTTAATCACCGAGAATATCAAGATACTAAAGAAAAATGATGTCAATTTATGACTGCCAATCATCAATACACAATACAAACACACATCCATACAGGCATAGCACAAAGACATCTTGAGCCTGGGGGTGAGCTGTTAGGGAAGGTATACTTTAGACTTCAAAAACACTTAGAAAACCTTCCCTAGAAATACATTTACTACTACTTCTTTTCCTTTGTGTATCTGAATTAGCAAGACCTAAACGTCATCTTAGAGTGAAGAACACCTAGACTTTTCCCCAAAACCTGTAATATACTCCATATTTACTTTTGAATATTTACTCATGCTAGCATCTTGCAGATTTTATCCTTTTTGTGATTTGTTTATTTATTTACTCTTTGAAAAGCAAGTATGGAATTTGCTCTCTTACCATCAATGTTCCCATTGTAATCTGGCTGGAGAAACCATTCAAGAGCAGCCACCTGCTGGAGGAGCCATGTTAGCCCAGGGAGGTTGCACAACAACATGGGAAGAGATGTCCATGTTTTGGGTTTTCTATCAGTCCTCTATGGCTTCACACTCTTGTCTCCTCTGTGGTGCCCAACATAGCCTCAACTAATATATCTTCTGACAAGTACAGTTCAGAGGCATGCCTTTCCCAAGCTTCACAGGAAGACCTGTACTTTGTCTTTGCACTTGACCTCCAGCAACAAGAGACTCTTTCATATTTTATCATCAATTAATTGCAATTACTGCTTCTTTATGACATGACAAAGGCCTTCATCACCATGGTTCGGTCATTGTTTCCTGCTCTTTAGTGACACTTGGTGATCACCTTCCCTCCCCACTGTTCACAGAGGTGCTAGCTCAGATGAATTTTCCATCCTGCAACTGGGTGAGGCACCAGCTGAATCACATGAATTCTGACACTTAACAAGATGTGATTTATCTTTAAACAATGTATTCTTGCCTCTAGTCTACTGTGGGCAACTGAGAACATGCTTCACCTACGTAATGACTTCTCAGTAATGGAAAGAAAGGATGATTATTCAGGAGTATTGGCATCTCAGGAAAAAATTGGAAAGTGTCAGGCCTTGGCCTGTTGTCACTTCTATTCTACCTCATCGAGGGCCCATGATATGCCAGGTAATGGGTGAGTGCTGACATGAAAAGTATCAGATGGAACACTAGGGATTAGGTGAGGGCCTCATTCTCTTTATCTAATGATGGATGATCCTTTATATCTGTCATATAAAATAATTTGGTGGCACACAAAGTAACACATAAAAATGTTTGAGATCAGATGAAACAAGTTTGCATGGTAAAGTCATCTCTAACAACCGTTTTAAGAAAATAGAACTGTTAACATGTTTGAGAAACCAATTTATTGTTTTGGCAGGAAATAGAAGCAATGATCCTAGCTAGGTTCCCCATATTTTCATAGTCTACTTGAGCATTTTATGTACTTTTCTCCACTGTTCTTATTTATTTTATGTGTATTCACTTTGTCTTTCAAATAGGCTCTGTTATTCCCAAAGGTAAAGAGCAGGTCTTCAGGTTTTCTTTTCTCTATTGTTAACAAATAGCAGGGAACACAGTTACTAGCACATAACAGAAATGGAACAAATTCTTGCTGTTGCTAATCAGAGCTACATTTTAGGGCCCTTCAACTATATGTCAGTTATCAATCTGTGTGCTTTACATATTAGCCTGTTCAATTCTCACCACAAACCCTGAGATGGGGGTTGTTAGAACATGGAGTAATACTCTGTCTTTTTTGAGATTATGGGAGGGATGTCAAAACTTGCATAATGGCAATGGCCAAAGACAGGATTTGAACCCCAGACCTTTTTACTATTGCATGTTATGGATTGTTCCTCAGGGTCTTCTTGTATCTGTAGGTAGATAATGTTATATTGAGAAAAATGTAAGTATAGCCTTGGTGTAAACAAACAGTGGGCTTATTCTGCTGTGACCATTCTCAACTATTTTTGTGTTTTTGATCATTCCTCCTGGGTGTTGTATTTGGTATGAGCCCCTTTATTTATCTTTGGACTAGCCAGTATAAAATCCAATAGCTGATTAAAGCCCTGCTTTACTTGTCTTTCTCAAAAATAGCCCAGCTAGAAGTGGAGAGAAAGAAGTATTGGGAGAGAAGCCCAGGAGATGTGAGTCAGCTTACCCTGTGAGTTTAACCTTATGATGGGAGTCTGTCAGTGCTCGACTACATTTCATTTTAGTGTGGATTAGGATAAAACACCACTATCTCCACCAGCTGGAAAATTCTTGTAATTTACTGATTATATTAGAACTGCCTGAGGCCTAGTATTCCTTTTCAAAATAGCACTCCTGGCAGCATCCACTAACCAATTGAAGTTGGAATATGAAATAAAAACTATCTGCAATCCCTGGTTTATAGCTTTTTCCTCATGTGTCTTTTCTCTTTGTAAAACAAAACACCAGGGAAAGATGTACTTCTATTTCGGTTGAGGCCATGTGGCTTTCTGTGGGGATTATAGTTGTTGGACTCATCTTTTACCAAACCCAGCTGAAAAATCAGGAGCAGAAAGCTCCTGTCTAGTTACTTTTTCCTTCAACCAGTAAGTGATATAGAGGGTAGGGAGAGGGAGATAGATTTATCTCTGTCCTCCTGTTATTTAGAATGAAAGGGCAAAGACTTTAGGTGGGATTAGATGGTCATTTGACTTGGATACACTGAAAATTCTATATGCCATCTTAAAACCCAGTGGCACCTCTCCTGAATTTTTCTGTAAGTGAAACGAAGGGAATTTAAATGTCTTCACTAAGAGACTAGACATGTGAGGGAGAGAAATTTTTGGGTGAAAAGATACAATTTAAATAATCTATAATATTCTAGGATATTTGTGGTAAATTGATTGGAAAAAATCTCCAATTTTCTGTCACTTTCTATATCCATGCCATTGACATTGTGATCTTGCAACTCATCCCATCAAAAGGTGAACTCTGCCAACCTGCCATTGAATCTGGGCCAGGTTTGTGACTTGCTTTGGCCAATTGAAAGGAGTGGAAGAGTTGTGCCCATTCTGAGACTGGGTCTCAGAGGTCTTATGTATATCTGCTTGCTCTCCTCTACCACTGCCATGTAAACAAGCATGGAATATCCTTTTGTAGGATGTAGAACAGAAACAAGCCATCCCAGCTTAGGACATCCTAAATCAATCAGCACTCAGCCCAAACAGCAGATACCCAGAGGAACATGAGGGAATGCAGATGAAATCAGCACAGCCTGGCATAGATCTATGGAACCACCCAGCTGACCTAGATGCTCATCAGCTATAATAAATGGTTCTGTTTTAAACCACTAAATTTTGGGTTGGTTTGTTATGTAGTATAATTCTAACTGATACATATGAAATCTGTCTGGAAAAAGCCCAGCCATTGTTAATACAAGAACTGTTTGCACATCATTGATGTAACCTGGCAGCCAAGGAGAGTAGATTGGAACATGCATGTGTGAACAATGATGACTTCACTGTACTAGTCAGTGGGGGGAGTAGATGGTGTTGAGTGAGCGTGTGTACTGTGTGGCCATGCATTCAAAATGACTGAACCAGTAGAGCAATGCATATGGATCAAAATTTGCATTTAGCTTGAACATTCCTCTACGGAAATTATTTGGATGATTCAGAAGGCCACAGCTCTGGGCAGCTGGTGATTGGTAGTTTCATCATGACAATATGTCTGCTCATGCATCACATCTTGTGCAGAGTTTTTTGTGAAACATTAAATCACCCAGGTAACCCAGCTCCCCTATGCCAGCCCAGATTTGGCACCCAAGACTTCTGGCTTTTCCCAAAACTAAAATCACCTTTGAAAGGGAAGAGATTTCAGACCACCTATGTGATTCAGGAAAATGTGATGGGGCAGTTGATGGTGATTGGGAAAACTATGTGAGGTCCCAAGGCCAACTTTGAAGGGGACTGAGGCACCATTGTCTTATGTACAATGTTTCTTGTATCTTCTTCAATAAATGTCTCTATTTTTCATATTACATGGCAGGATACCTTCTGGACAGACCTTATATTCTGATTCTAAAGATTATTTTGATGGATAATTTACAAAGCATGCATAGAGCTACTGGCAATGGGTTTGGTATCTAGTAGATATTTAACAAACATTGGTTCCTAGCTTCCTTTCCTTCTCCTAAAAAGATGTTCTGCCAGGTTGTAATTTGCAAGTTCCAGTCTAGAATAGCAATTGGGGAGTCATATAACATTTATTATGTACATGAGTGACAGCATTTCATGATAGTCTGCAGAGTCAGGGGGGCAGTTTCTTCCTAGGCTACTCAGACATTGATATTTTTTGCCTTCCTAAGCAGCAAGTCTTGATATCTGTTTCCTGGGAGAGAAAAGGAAAGAAAGATACTTTAACCCTCTTAAAGCATACCCCTGAATTACAAGCAAGTAAATGATACTGCTTCTGGTGTATATATTTTTTTTCTTTAGATAAAATATTGTCAAAATATGGAAAGCACTGTTAGGAAAATTAAAGAGTCATGGGTCTGTGTGATCTTGTAGAAGTCACCAGCTTTTTCTGGGCCTCATTGTCTCATCTCTAAATTGGGAAAGTAGGACTCTCCAACATGACTCCTAACTCTAACCATCCATAACTCTTTTGGAAATAATGTAATGTAGTTAGAAACATAAGATCCATAACCAGACTACTCACTCTGAAATGTGGCCCTGATCCTTTCTAGCTATGTGCCCTTGGGCATATTAGTTATTTCTCTGCGCCTCAGTTTCCTTATCTAAAAATGGAACAGCCTCATGGCATGGTTCTGAGAATTACATGATATAATCCACATAAACTGCTTAGAACAGTGCATGGCTCACAGAAAGTGCTTAACAAATGTTAGCTATTATTTCATTTGGCATAGAGTCCTGTCTTATGCAACAGCACTCTCACGGGATTTGAATGATGAAAGTTCAAATGGTGAACATCAACCCAGTGGATAAAACTGCCACATGTTTTTGAAATTTATACATACACAAAAGAGTATTAACTGTCCTCAAGCTCTTATATCCTATTATTATAACCTATTATTCAAAAGGTTTTCTTCTCACCTAGCTGGACATGTGCCTTATAAAAATAAAATTTGCTGCTTTAGCATTGAGCTTACTTTTCTCTCATTTGCTGCTAGCTTTAGGTATAATTTCATGCAGAATTTTTAGTTTAATGCAGAATTGAAAGATGGGGTGCTATTCCTGGTTCTGCCACTTACTAGCTTGGTTGGTTCTTTAATTACACTGTCCCTCCATTTTCTCACATGTAATATGTGGGTAATAGTAGTGTCAACCTCATAAGATTATTGTGTACATATGATACATTTAGAAAAGTGTCCCGGACATGGTAGGCTCTTAGTAAACACTACAGATTAGTATCTTATTATATGCTGTTCCACTGAAATTGCTTTAAATCAAGCATTAGGAGTCCAAATGTTGTCCAAAGGAGTACCTTTTGAGATGAATTAGGGTGGTAAGTATAGGGATGCTGTTGCTGACCCACCCAGATCCCCTTTGTCAGGAAGGTGTTCCCATATTCTTCATGCTATGAGCATTGGCTGTTAATGGCTTACAGCTGCCTCTTTCTCTGGAGAATTGCCCTTGGCCAAATGGGAGTTGCTTAGCCTGGAATTGCTTGGGAAGTTAGGCAACTCTTCTGCCTCTGGATGTGGCTCACAGCCAAAGACTGACTCACTCAGGAGCACGAAAGGACCCTTGGCCTCCAAAAGGGAAAGGGGACAACTCTGTGCTGCAATCCAAGCTCCAGAGATCCCTGTAGGATCAGACTGAGTTTAAACTCCAGCTTAGACTACACCCTATCTCTGCTTCCCTCAGTCCTGCTTCCCTAACTTACTTCCTCCTTTCTCAATAAATTGCTTCTATGTAAATCTCCATATTGTGTTCTGATTCTAGATATTGACTTAAGATAGGAAGAAAGGAGGAACAAAACCATGAGCCACTGTAGAGCTCTTAAGAACTAATAGTTGACTTTCTGGCAGGTCAAACATTACAGGTAGGTGTAGTTTTGATTCTGTTCAAGTTTTAGTTTGGGAGAAGAGGCTGGAGGGGCTGAATAAAAGTTGAGATAACAGGACCTCAAATGATGGCATATATGAACCAGCAATGATGGGCTATGTGTTATTGAGTTCTGTGCATAGATTGTAATGATTCATATGAACCTCCACACAGTTTTTTATAAACCATATCTCTTTTACAATGATTAGCACCAACCAGACCTAGAATCTTCTGGGACCTCAATGATCCGTGTCCTAAATTTCATGCTGACTTCTTTTGACTATGTGGAAATCCACTTTTGTGTTGTGACAATTGCTTCTTTCCATACTTACCAAGGAAGTTGTTCAAAGGACTCTGGGGATAAATTAGGATGGTGAGTGTGAAATTGCCTGCTTATGAAGTGCTGGCCTGGGCTGGAACATAGGGCAGGTTTCCCATGATAGGATCACTCTAATTTGTCCCAAAAAGAGATACAAGTTAAAATTACTTGCAGAATTAGGCTTGGGCTTAAAAGTGCTGAAAAATCAGTCACCTACTTTAATTCAAAGTCTTATTTCATCCTGATCCTTCAATGGAGGAATGAAATACAGAATCTTTTCAGAATTATCTTCTTTCTCTCAAATAATTGGGTAAGGAATCATGATTCATTTTTCTTTAATTCATTCTTTTTCTCTTTTTCTGTCTCTTTTACTTCAATTTACATGTGCCATCTTATGAGAATGTCTCTGTAAACAATTAAAAAACCTAATTAACATTCACTAAAATGAATTATTATTTCTCTCTTTGAAAGGAGCTTATGAAATTTGTCTTTGTTTTACAAAGCCATGCAAGGCTATCTACAGAATAGAGCATGGCCGTGAAGGTGATGTTACATAATTCATAGTACTCATTTTGTTTTGGAAGGGAGCACAGATAATTTAGAGTAGTGTATAAGTAGTACATGAACTTTAAAGATAAACATGAGATTTCAAAGAAAAAGTTACAATGATAGTTGACTGTAATGTGTTCGCCCCTCAGATCTCTGGTAGAGTACAATGTTCTCTTATGCTTTTAGGACAACTTTGGTGGAAGTGTCTGAGAAACACTTCTATGTATGACTTCCATCAGTTCATAACATAATGTAAATAAACCTTCAGAATAACTGCAACAGAAGGGAGAAAAATATGGGAAAACTTCTAGCGCCATTTCAACCTAAGACTGGAAATGCCAATAGTATTCTAACTTTAGATGGCTAGTTCATGATGTAGCTGAAAATACCAATCTTCACCTTCTCTGGAATGAAAAATTCACTGCAGTGAAACACAGTTTTATTTTGGTATATCTTATGGGGGACCTGCCTGGTTGATCTCACTGGTGACAGATAAGATATAGGGCTGCTCAAAAGTTGCTTCTCACAAGTGATTAATTGGGTGCCCAAAAAATGAATGGTGACCCTATGACTTGCTGGTGAGGAAATAAGAGAGTTATGTAATTTACGAATGAGTTGGCACTGTTCAGTTCTGAGGACTTTGCAGGCTTAACCTGGGCTAGAGAAGCCTTCCTTCTAAAGATTCTAAATCACTATTATGTTGTACTACTTTGAAACTGGCAACATGTGACCTGAGTTAGACTTAGGAATTATCCCAGCTCAGTGAGGGAGGCCATATTTCCTCATGTAAGAAAGCAGTAGTATTTTTGTCCACCCTGTGTGGGAGCCCCTGAAGCTGAGCAATGGTCCTTCAGAAAAGACAGGTGGAGAGCCTACCCTTCAGGCCAAAGTTGTTTTTTTTTTCTTGGCAGGGTGACTTTGATTTTGAATTCTCAGCTTTCTAGGAAAAAGCTGTGCAGAAGACTCAAGTTGGTCAAATTTTGAAATTTGTAGTTAGTTTTGAACCACATCTGCAGCCTTTTCATAAGATGACAGGACATAAAACATAGAAGAAAGTGTACAACAGAGACCATCTCATTAAAATCCGGAGTAGAGTATAAAGGTATCAGCTCCAAACAGAGACTTTGAGAAACAAACATGCCATAAGGGAAAGATAGGGAAACAAACCCCATTGCTTGACCAGAAAATCTTTGTCTCCTTCAGTTTATGGTTCTGCTCTTGGAGAGTCTATGTTCAAGTTTCTACATGCTAACTCTTTTTTCTTTGGGGAATATTGGGTGAGCAGAGTCTACTTTCATAAGATGTGAGGCAGCATGGAGTGGGGTGCACACCAGGTCTTTTGGCTATGATTTCATTTCAAGCATGAGGATAGAGTCCATGCTTCCTTCTTGTCCTTTCCCACAAAGCATACAAATGAGTGTGTGGCTCAGCCAGAAACACCCAGTAAATATTTTGGGTGAACATATTGAGGGAAAAACTGATGACAGCACTGTAATCTTTTCCCCTATACACTGGCCCCAACTGCCTCTGGGAGGTAGCAGCACCCATGTGGTCTTGAATCTGTGTCTGTGGAATATTTCATGGCACAGTCTGAGCCTAGAGGCCCTGGTCACTCTCCATCTTGCACCATGGCTGCCTACTTGAGTCCCCTGTGCAGTTTCTGCCTTCGAGAGCTCCTCATTCCCAAGAAAAGGAATTACTCTTTCACCTAATGAGCATGTAGACAGAATAGGGAATTAATGAGACAAGTAGAAACCACCCAGGAAGAGGATTTGAATAATGTGCTGGGGAATAGGGGGGGAAGGAAGAAAGAAAAGTGTGTCTAAACAATATTATGTCCATTTTATAACTTTCTACTAGTCCATATGTAGACTTGTATCAGCACTCATGTCTTAGAATTCAAGATGAGAGCAAGACAAAAATACTTGGATTTAATCCAGGAGAGACATTTGCTTATCAAGTTCTCTCACTGTTTGAAAACTCAACATCTGTCAAAGACTTGAAGGTCTTTGCTCCCCACATTTTGGACAGGTGCTTCTGGCCTACAGCACTGGTGATTGGATTTTAAAGAAACATTCCGTGGGAAAACCCAAAGATCTCTTTCTGTTGTCCTTGCCTCTCCTTCCAACCAGGCCTCCTCATCTCTTACTTGAACTGTTGCAGATCTTGCAAATGGGTCTCCTTGCCTTCCATCACATTTACACTCACCTTAGTCTTCCACACAGCAGAGTCTTTCTAAAGCTCAGATCATACTTCTTAAACTCCCTAAGCTTCTTAGTAAATATCTTCAAATTCTGAATTCTTTGTTTCTTCCAGCCTTTTTTTTTCTTTTACTTTTCTCTCTCAGGTGGTCTTGTCTTATATTCTTTTTTTAGTTCTTTTTAAATTATATTTTATTGATTATGCTATTACAGTTGTCCCATTTCTCCCCCATCATTCCTCTCCACCCTGCACACCCCCTCCCACCCACATTCCCCCCCTTTAGTTCATGTCCATGTGTCATAAGTTCTTTAGCTTCTACATTTCCCACACTATTCTTGCCCTCCCCTGTCTATTTTCTACCCACCGTCTATGCTACATGTTCTCTGTACCTTGTCCACCTCTCTCCTCCTCCCACTCCCTTGTTGCTAACTCTCCATGTGATTTCCATTTCTGTGTTTCTGCTCCTGGTCTAGCTGTTTGTTTAGTTGGCTTTTGTTTTAGGTGTGGTTGTTAATATCTGTGAGTTTGCTGTCTTTTTACTGTTCATATTTTTTATCTTCTTTTTCTTAGGTAAGTCCCTTTAACATTTCATATAATAAGGGCTTGGTGATGATGAACTTTAACTTGACCTTATCTGAGAAGCACTTTATCTTCCCTTCCATTCTACATGACAGCTTTGCTGGATAGAGCAATCTTGGATATACGTGCTTGCCTTTCATGACTTGGAATACTTCTTTCCAGCCCTTTCTTGCCTATAAGGGTCTTTTGAGAAATCAGCTGACAACCTGAAGGGAACTCCTTTGTAGGTGACTGTGCCCTTATCCCTTGCTGCTTTTAGAATTCTCTCCTTCATTTTAATCTTGGCTAATGTAATTATGATGTGCCTTGGTGTGTTCCTCCTTGGGTCCAACTTCTTTGGGACATTCTGAGCTTCCTTTACTTTGTGGAAGTCTCTTTCCTTTGCCAGATTGGGGAAGTTCTCCTTTATTATTTGTTCAAATAAGTTTTCCACTTGTTGCTCTTCCTCTTCCCCTTCTGGTTCCCCTATAATTCAGATGTTGGGATGTTTAAAGATGTCCTGGAGTTTCCTAAGCCTCTCTTCATTTTTTTTTGAATTATTGTTTCTTCCTTGTTTTCTGTTTGGTTGTTTCTTTCTTCCTTCTGGTCCACTCCATTGATTTGAGTCCCAGTTTTTCTCCCATCACTATTGGTTCCCTGTGCATTTTTCTTCATTTCACTTATTGTAACCTTCATTTGTTCATCTAATTTGTGACCAAAATCAACCAGTTCTGTGAGCTTCCTAATCACCAGTGCTTTGAGCTGTGCATTGGATAGGTTGGCTATGTCTTAGATGAACTAGCTCTGGGGCTTTGATCTTTTCTCCTGTTTGAGCCATTTTTTTTTCCTTTGGTCTGGCTGTGGCTGTTATGTAATGAGGGGTGGAGCCTTAGGTGTTCACCAGGGTGGGCAACCCAGTTGCTGGGTTGTGATGCTGGATGTGGGGGTGGGGTCAGAGAGGGAACAATGGTGCTTGCTTTGCTCTGTCTCAGATTCCAGTCCCTTCCACCACTTTCCCCAAGCAAATTGGGCCCTTCTGGTGCTGATTTCCAATGTAAATATTTTTTGAACATGTAAATGTAGAAATATATAAGTGCTGCTTCATGAAGTCCTACAAAATTTGCATGTCCACAGAACTGGCAATTGTATCATGAAACAGAATAGAACCTGCATGCCCAAATTGCTTCAAGTTCCTTCCCATTAACTTCTAACCCCATGGATTAATCAGCCTTTGTTTTTGAACTTTGCACTGAGGAATCATAGAGTATATATATTACCATGTCAGTTAACATTAGATATGTTTCATTCATATTGTGCATGTGGTTGTGGTTGATTCATGTTCCTTACTATATAAGACTCCACTAAAGGGATATTTATTGACCAATTTGCTCTTGATGAAAACTTGAGTTGCCTACAACTTTTGGCAATTACAAGTAGTATAGTTATAAAAGGTTTTTATAAACAAGACCTAGAAAAACATAAGCATAAAGGGGAAAGTTGATAAATTGGTTAAGATTCTCTGTATTTTCAAAAGACACTGTTGAGGGATGAAAGGAAACTCATAGAGCAGAAGATGTTTTCAATATATATGTCAGTAATAAAGAACTCATCTATTGAGTACACAAAGAGATTATCTACATCTATAAGGAAAAGGCAAGTGACCCAGTAGTCAAATAGTCAGAAGATTTGAATAAGCACTTCACAAAAGAGCATATCTCACATGCAGTGACCCTAAACAAGTGAAGAGGTAGGTAGACAATACTTTTCAGCTTTACTAATCTCTTCAACACTTCCCATTAGGCCACATACTTACCTATGTCAATATGTTTGTACAGGTTCTTCTGGCTACCTGAATTATCTTTATCTTCTTTTTTACTTTTCTTTTAAAGACCAGTCATCAGTTCCTTCTTGACACTTTCCCTGATTCTACTAAACAAAATTAATATTATTTTTTTGGAGTCCCAAAGTTTGATTTCCTGGAAGTGAGATATTTAAGTAATATGTCTTCATGTCCCAGTACTTGGTGCATAGCATTGGATTGGCAAAAAAATTTCATTTCCCCCCCGTAAGACTGCTCTAGTAATGCTTACTTGTCTTTAAGCTCATTCAAAACAATTTTATTAGATTGTATTGTGACAGCTGTCGTATCAGAGTGCATTAAAAAAAACCTTGCCTAAAGTGGTGAATTTTTATGTATCCATTTTAATATTGAAGATGGAAGAAAATGTGCAACATTTTTGGCATATTATGCTTTATTATTTTGAGAAAGGTAAAAATACAACTGAAATGCAAAATAAAAACAAAAAGATTTGTACAGTTTTGGAGAAGGTACTCTGACTGATGTAACATGTCAAAATTGGGTTTGTGAAGTTTTGAGCTGGAGGATTCTTGCTGGATGATGCTCCATGGTTGGGTAGACCAGTTAAGTTGATAGCAATCAAATCAAGATATTAATTGAGAACGAACAATATTATACCATGCAGGAAGATAGCTGACATAATTAAAATATCCAAATCAATAAAGTTATTGGTAAAAATGAAAAATGTGTCTTTTATTTATGGGAAAAAAAAGCATATGAACTTTCTGGCCAACCTCATAGATGATGAACATTTGTTTTTTGGGATGAATGTTTAACTTTTCCTTCAAACCTCCAGATAAGTCTAAAATCAATGAGGTATATATAGTAACAAAGACTCCTGTGTTGAACATGGGAATGTTTGTTAGTCAATATGAAGGTTACTTCATTGGGCAAAATGCTGGCCTATTTCCCAAGCCATAGCTTATCTGTAATGAATAGTATCACCATAAGTCTTTGGACAATGACCTAGTGCTCTATAAATTGAATGGCATGGTAAGCTATATATTAATAAGTAGTTCTAAAAAACAGCATTACCTTCCACAAAGGTAACTGAAGTGAGTGATTGGAGTCCAGTTGTAGGTCTAGAGCATTTATTTAACACATAAAGGGGCTCAACAATAGTGTTAACCTGATTTAAAGTCAGAGAGCTTTGGTACAATGAGGAGAGGGAGGAGAGAGTGTTTTGCTCATTTCTGATATACTACAACTTAGACAACATTGCTGTCTACAGCAAGGTTTCTTTTGCATTTTTTATTGTTTGAACCTCTTTCTCACCAGCTCAAATTCTTATAGGGTTCTCACTTCCCCAATACTCTTGGGGTTTCATGCCTCCAAATAGCTTGTCTCCAGCCTCATCAAATTTCTTCAATCTTGAATTTTGTTTCCTTATGGCTCTAACTTTTTTGCCAGATGATAGGAAGAAAGGTTTAATTTTTGTTGTTGTTGTTAGGAGACCTGTCCTTTATGAAACTTTGTATCCCTGGCTGGATAAGCTTAGGGCTCTTTACATAGAGTGTTAATATTTATTGAATCAATGACTTGCCAATTTCTTACTAAAATGTGAATTATCAATGACCCCTAACCTTTCCAGAGAAATTAGCATTTTTTAATTAGATGCTCACTAGCACAAATGAATTTCTAAGTTATAAGGAAATTAGGTGAAAATATTTAGGAAAGTGGATAGGGAAAGATATTCTGAGGCAGAGAAGGCACCATTTCCATTGAAATTTGACAGTTGGTCCTTAGGTTGATTCTTTAGGCAGAGTGTTTTTCATTTCTTTTACTTTGACAACTTAGTTTCTAAATTGATAATACCTTTTAAAAGTATGAGATTCCTTCTTTAATATTAAAAGAATCTTACATATCCAAGACTATTGAAACTGATAAAATATAAAATGACCAAGACTCACTGTTAATTGAGCATTTTATAGTAAGGTGAATTTTGGTATCATAACATCCATAACTACTTGTTAATATTGGCATACATTTGTATGAAACATGTCAGTAATATAGTCTACAGATGAAGCTTGGTGTGCAAAGGAATACATGGGTGTTTGTCAATAACTACAAGGACTCTGGGATTACTGGTATAAAAACTGTACCTTTTCCCTCCCTTTCGGCATTCAGAACACATGGTAGCAATTTTTATAAACACAGATTGGCTGTTAACTGGATTGTGCCTACAATTATTGGTGGGGTAGATGCTGATTTTATGGTAGATGCTATTTATTGGTTGGGTTCCCTAGAAGCAGAGACCGAGATAGAGATTTGGGGAAAAGTTATTTATTGAAAGAGAAAAGGCATGAGAGAGGCAGAACAGGAAATAGGAAGAGGCATAGCAAAGAAAAAATTGCAGGTAAAGTCTGATCCTGCAAGGAGCTCCAGTGTGTGAATGGCACCTTCATGTGTTGTTTTACTTGGGAGCTGGGCTTTTATCCTCCATGTGCCAGACAGTCATTGTCTCATTGGGATGCCTCAAGAATATTACAAAGTGACTATAGGTGTGGAGCTCTGGATGCCTAAGGATAGAATAGTGAATAAGCCTGATTAAGGTCCTTACTTTTGTGAAGACCCAAAGCTTGTGGGAGAAACAGGAATAAACTAGAGGATAGGTGTAGCAACAAGGTAACTTCTGAGAATGATAATTTTCCAACACAGAAAAATAAACTGTTTAATAGATTATTGAATGACTGGGGCAAGAGGTGGACACTGGAATAAAGACCAGAATGGTGAGAAGGAGTAAGCTGTAAGAGGATGTGAGGATCCAGTGTTTAATTTAGGCAAAGGGAATGGCCATTGTCAAGGTCCTAAGTTTGGCAGAAGGTCATGTGTTTGGAAAACAGAATGATGGCCAGTGGCTGTGGTGGGCTTGGAAGAGTTGTAAAAAAATAGAGAGGTGGGCCTAATGGATTTGGGAAGCCAGCATTATGAGGAGTTTGGTGATTTTGCATTCCAATTGTAGAAAAGAGTTCCTGCATGTGTTAAGATGGTAAAAATGGGAAGAGTTCTGGCCAAGATGGAGGTGTAGGTAGAAACCCTTCTCTTCCTCACACAACCAAAAGGAGGATAACAACCAATCTAAAATCAATAAACAACCAGAAGTGCCATGGTTGTTTCAAACTGCATGGAACTCTGACAATCAAGGAATTAAAGAAACAATCAACTGACCAGTAAGATGGGTGTATGGAGAGAACCCATGGCAAGGCGGCAGACTGTGCAGGTGGGGCTGGCTGAATGGGAAACTGAGACTCAGAGCTGACTGTGAACTCTGGCTGGGGGTTGCCACTGTGGGAGAAACTCCCAGTCGCACATGAGAGTATGAGAGTTCATTGGAAAGTGGGGCTGGAGCTGAGTGGGCAAGCTGCATTGTTCCCTCTCTGGTCTCTCCCACACAGGCAGCAGCAAGTTGTGGCGCAGCAAGGAGGGTTACCCTGCCCTGGTGAACACCTAAGACCCTGTTCCCTTAGAACTTAATAGGTGTGCCAAAACAAAGAAATAGGGCCCAAATGAAAGAACAAAGCAAGACTCCAGAAAGAGAGATAAGTGATGAAGAGATAGCCAACCTATCTGATAGAGAGTTCAAAGCCCTGGTAATCAAAATGCTGACAGAACTGATTGAGATTGGTCTCAAAATGAAAGAGCAAATGAAGGCTACCCAAAGTGAAATGAAGCAAAATATTCAGGGAACCAACAGTGACAGGAAGGAAACCAGGCCTCAAATCAACTATTTGGAACAAAGGGGAGAAATAAATATTCAATTGGAACAGAATAAAGAAACAAGAATTCAAAAAAATGAGGAGAGGCTGAGGAACTCTGGGATAACTTTAAATGTTCCAATATCAGACTTATATGGGTGCCAGAAGGAGAAGGACAAGAGCAAGAAATTGAAAATTTATTTGAACAAATAATAAAGGAGAAATTCCCCAATCTGGTGAAGGAAACAGACTTCCAGGAAGTCTGGGAAGCCCAGAGAGTCCCAAAGAAGTTGGACCCAAGGAGGAACACACCAAGGCACATCATCATTAAGTTACCCAAGATTAAATATAAAGAGAAAATCCTAAAAGAAGCAAGGGGAAAGGGAAGAGTTACCTACAAAGGAGTGCCCATTAGTCTATCAGCTAATTTCTCAAAAGAAACCTTGCAGGCAAGAAGGGGCTAGAAAGAAGTATTCCAAGTCATGAAAGGCAAGGGCCTACACACAATATTACTCTACCCAGCAAAGGTATCATTTAGAATGGAAAGGCAGAGAAAGTGCTTCCCAGATAAGGTCAAGTTAAAGGAGTTCATCATCACCAAGCCCTTATTATTTGAAATGTTAGAGGGACTTATCTAAGAAATTGAAGAAGATAAAAAACTCAGCAGTAAAATGACAACAAACTCACAACTATCAACAAATGAACCTAAA
Organism: Anoura caudifer; assembly: GCA_004027475.1. NCBI lineage: Eukaryota > Metazoa > Chordata > Mammalia > Chiroptera > Phyllostomidae > Anoura > Anoura caudifer. Next base: position 12,917 of record PVKU01011762.1, on the reverse strand, counting down.
AAAATAAAAGAAAGAAAAACAATGGCAACAAAAATTAAGCAAACACTAGAACAGGAACAGAATCAGAGAAATACACATCACATGGAGGGTTTTCACTGGGGAGGGGGAAGGGAGGAATAGTGGAGAAAAGGTACAGGGAATAAGAAGCATAAATGGTAGGCATAAAATAGACAGGGAGAGGTCAAAAATGGTATAGGAAACAGAGAAGTCCAAGCAGTTCATGTACAACCCATGGACGTGAACTAAGGTGCGGGGGGGATGCTGGAGGGTTGGGTGTGCAGGGAAAAGGGGCATAAAGCTAGGAAAAGTGTAATAGCGTAATCAATAAAACATACTTTAAAAAAGATGGTAAAAATGGGAATTAGATAGGATTTAACTTAGATTTGACTTAATGTCATTTATCAAAAGTGTTTGCTAAGCAGATTCATGGAATAAGTAAGAAAAAAATTAGGCTTAAAAGACAGCTCACTATTTTCAAATTCCAGGAATATAGCATGCATTGAATTCAGACATCTTGTGTAGTAACTGTGAGAACATTTTCTCTCCAATTTAAAACATTCCCAAGATTTTAAAAGATATATAGTTGGACCCAACCTTTCTTTGTCCTTGGCAGGGTGACAAAGCAACATTTTTAGAAAAGAATGTAAGTTGGACTTGACCTTGGTTATGAGCAGGGAAAGTTATCAAGGCCACTTTTTTTGGTTTGTTTTTACTGTAATTGCTATTAAAATGAATCAAGAAGTTAGTAGAGACCATCTCTTTGTTGTTCAGCATTCTGCTCTATGCTGATGTTACAGAACACACACACACACAGGGCCAAGGGAGGGTATGATACACTATTACTGAAAGGACCCCCCACTAGGTTCCATTGTCTGCTGTTTTAGGAAAGATGTCTCTCAATGCCAGAGATTTGTAAAAAGGAAAGGAAATGTTTATTTAAAGCTATACAGACTTAAAGTAGTGACCTAATGTCTTCACTAAAATATCAAAGTCCTTTGGATACCCACAGATGCCCACAGTGCTTCCTTCTCCCCCTGCCCTACCTTGGGGTACCATAACTTCGGAAAAGAAGCAAACATCCGTGATCCAGGCCACTGGCACCATCAGCTGTGTCGCTGTCCAGGCAGGATCTCTAATTAATCCAAAGCCATGTGACACCTTCTCATGGCCTACTGGCAAGAGTTCTTTCACCCTTCTTCCAGGCAAAATCTCTCCTGCTTCCCAGGCCACGTGGCCAAAGGGAGCACCCCTAAGCTGTGTGGTCCTCTTCTATCAAAGCTTCAGGGGTCCCCACTCTGACCAAAATTGTATGGTTCTTGTCTCCACTAAAGCTGTGGGGGGTGGGTCCCCACTCTGGCAAAGCCACATGGTTCTCTCTCTAATGGCTGCCATGTCTGGGTTTAAATCCCTGCACCAATCTTCTTCTGTACCCCCATTTCTGACTCCTCCTACAATCAGTTATACCTGCCAGCATTTCTGTATTATTCCCAGTTTACTGGGCTGCCATCGTGAGTCTGGGCAGGTGTGGCCCCATTTCATGGAGCCAATCTTCTTCAAGCTCTCATGCAGGTGCTGCGACATGGGGGACCTGACCCCCCAGTTACATCTTGGGGGGGAAGCCCCTTCGATCCCCCTGGCTCAGAGCATGGCCACAGCTATTTAACATATCTATAAAACCAGTTAAAGGTTATAGATATGTTAAATGACCATGCCATGGACTAGTTGCAAAGCTGTGGCTGTACGAAACAGCTCTTCATGTTCCTGCTCCATGTGTCCCTTCCCCCAACTCACACCTATTGGCAGGAAAGGGGTGAGGACATCTTATATGTCTTTCTAATATTTCCTAGACACCTTGAGTTCTGGACCCCATTCTAAATCCTATTTGGGGTCCCCCCCTCTTGGCTGCACCCTGTATCACTGAAACTTCGAGTCTTAAGTGCAGATTTATTTTCAATTGCCAAATAATGTTGCATTTTCCTTAATCCTCTCAAAGTCTACTGGGAAAGGTACTGTGGTTAGAAACTGACACTAGATCATGATTATAGAAAATGCTTCCTAGACTTTACTCTTCAGGAGAGATAATACTTATAGACCATCAGCCTCTACCAAAGCTAATAAATAGAATTCATTGACATTGTATAAAATAAGGCCAGGAAAACAATATTTGCTATCTGATCTATCAGGTTCATTGTTGAAGACCCAGGTCATGGAACAGCTCTGTACACTAGAACAAACTTAACATTTCAAATCAGGATGAACTGAAATATAAGTAGCATTTTTATCTGTTCTAAAAATGGATTTTTAAAATGGTTTAACAAAGTGCTTTAACAATGACTTAAAATCTTTTTGTTTCACTTAACCCTTGCTCCCACTCCTTTATGTGCTAAACCCATGTTTAATTTAGGGGGAGCTTAATCCATATGTTTCTGATTCATTTGCACAATGTTCTTTGGTAATGTAACCGGAAAAGACACTGGCATTCGGGCTGCCCGTCAACTACCAAATCCAATAAGCAATGACAGCAATGAATATTTTATGGGTGCTTTATTCAGATGGCCAGTGATCCAAGAAGATGGGGCGTTCATACCCTAACAAACCATCTTCCCTTCTCTTTCCTGGCCATATCTTTATAAGGAACGTGGGGAAGGACAAACAAGGTGCGGTGAGGGCTTTGAGATTCAGAAGCTGCAACATTTCTGTCCTCTGCAGTTAGCTGTTCCCAAGGAGGAGGGGCAGTGGTTGTCTGCTCCCCTGGAACACAAAAAGCCTGGATGCCTCCAGTTTGTCCCCAGGTGGTAATCTCTAGCCTGTGCCCCAGAAGGTTGGCTGTTTTTCCCAGGAGCCAGGATGGGCCTTATCTGTATTTTCTGAAACAAAAGCTTTAACATACACCTTACTTGCTAGACTTATAACTTTTTACCTTAAGCTAAAATTTTTCAAGTCTTAAGTCCCCTATCAGTAAGAGCTGGTTGATGTCCTAAGAGTCTCCTGGGAATTTTTATAAGTCCTGTAAAATTCTTCTTCAAGCTAGAAAAATCATGTTTTCCACCTTATAGTACCCCTCTAGATCAGAAATACTCTGGGCTTATTGGAAAGGCAACTTTGAGAAGTACTTAAACTCAAGCAGAACATAACTCTAATTGTGAGCTGTGCAATGAGATCCAGTTGACCAGCCTCTGGGAGACAGAGAAAGCAGAGGGGAAGGGACACAAAAAGAACCTGAACAGTACAGGGACTCAGACCTGCCGTGTATTTCCACTTCTAGGAACAACCAGGGATGTCCCACAACCTATACAGTCAGATTCAATTTATGATGCACATCTGGAGCCAGATAATTTTCAGTTGGCTTTGTATAACATCTCTAAGCAAGGACAGAGAATTCTAGAATAGTTTTCAAATTTATAAATATAAACAGGCTTTATTTGTAAGCACACTTAGCAGTTGCTCAGCAAGTCAATGGTCAGGCTTCACTTTCAGAAAGTATGATAAAGTCTAAGGATGAACTGTTCACTGTGGAGTTAAATAAGCTCTGCCAGGATCATAAAGCCTGTGGGCTTTTTAGGGACAAGTGAACAACTCTTGACCAGTATGTGCAAAAGTATTATAACAATCATTTCTTTTGCCCTGTTGACTTCAGCTGTGCTATGACCTATTTATTTTATTTTTTTTTAAAGCACCCATTTAAAGCACCTGAGGTCTCTGGGAAAAAATGATCCTTAAACCATACTTGTAACCAAGTGCTTGGCAATGTATTCACACTCATCAGAAAATGGTGATTTTACTGCTAAGAGCTTAGATTTATCCTAGCTCCTGTGTCAGATTTCTACTGGGCCAGAAGTATGCTTCTATATTATTGAAATCCCAACTTTGGCTATTTTGCCAAAGTAAGTTGTTACTTAGTTCTCCTGAGAAGTATTCCCAGCCCACTAGACAGTAGCAAGTTAACTTAGCAGAAGTGGTGATAAACTTTCCTATCCCAACGAATGCTACTATAATCTTTGTAACTTTTCAAAGGAAAAAAAAAAAAAAACAGGAATAACACTTCATTCTTCTCTTCATGAAGCAGATTCCAATGCAATCTATCAGGTCCTGTAGACTCTTGCTTCTCTGCTGTGGTCTTTTGATCAGCAACATTAGCATCACCTACAGAAATTTAAGATCTTAGCCCCCATCCCAGACCTATAGAATTAGAATCAGCACTTTTTAAAATATATTTTATTGATTATGCTATTACAATTGTCCCATTTTCCCCCCTTCATTCCCCTCCACCCTGCACACTCCCACCCACATTCCCCCCTTTAGTTAATGTCCATGTGCCATAAGTTCTTTAGCTTCTACATTTCCCATCCTATTCTTGCCCTCCCTCTGTCTATTTTCTCTCTACCATCTATGCTACTTATTTTCTGTACCCTTTCCCCCTCTCTCCTCCTCCCCCTCCCCTGTTGCTAACCCTCCATGTGATCTCCATTTCTGTGGTTCTGCCTCTGTTCTATTGTTTGCTTAGTTTGCTTTTGTTTTAGGTGTGGTTGTTAATATCTGTGAGTTTGCTGTCTTTTTACTGTTCATATTTTTTATCTTCTTTTTCTTAGGTAAGTCCCTTTAACATTTCAAATAATAAGGGCTTGGTGATGATGAACTCCTTGCTGATGATGACCTTATCTGAGGAGCACTTTATCTGCCCCTCCATTCTAAATGAAAGCTTTGCTGGATAGAGCAATCTTGGATGTAGGTGCTTGCCTTTCATGACTTGGAATACTTCTTTCCAGCCCCTTCTTGCCTATAAGGGTCTTTTGAGAAATCAGCTGACGGTCTGATGGGAACTCCTTTGTAGGTGACTGTGCCCTTATCCCTTGCTGCTTCTAGAATTCTCTCCTTCATTTTAATCTTGGCTAATGTAATTATGATGTGCCTTGGTGTGTTCCTCCTTGGGTCCAACTTCTTTGGGACTCTCTGAGCTTCCTTTACTTCGTGGAAGTCTCTTTCCTTTGCCAGATTGGGGAAGTTCTCCTTTATTATTTGTTCAAATAAGTTTTCCACTTGTTGCTCTTCCTCTTCCCCTTCTGGCACCCCTATAATTCGGATGTTGGGACGTTTAAAGATGTCCTGGGTGTTCCTAAGCCTCTCCTCATTTTTTTTTTTTTGAATTCTTGCTTTTTCATTCTTTTCTATTTGGTTGTTTATTTCTTCCTCCCCATCCACACTGTTGATTTGAGTCCCAGTTTTCTCCTCATCAGTATTGGTTCCCTGTGCATTTTCTTCCATTTCACTTAGTGTAGCCTTCATTTTTTCATCTAATTTGTGAGCAAAATCAACCAATTCTGTGAGCATCCTGATCACCAGTGCTTTGAATTGTGCATATGATTCATTGACTATCTCTTGGTCACTTAAAAGTATTGGCTTTGGGCCTTGATCTGTTCTTTCATTTGAGCCATTTTTTTTTTTTCTTTTTTGGTCTGATTGCGCCTGTTACATAGGAGGGATGGAGCCTTAGGTGTTCACCAGGGCGGGGCAAACCAGTTGCAAAGTTATGACGCTGTATGTAGGGGTGGGGTCCGAGAGGGAACAATGGTGCTTGCTCTGCTGTGTCTCAGATTTCAGTCCCCTCTGTGAGGCTGGGAGTCTTTCCTGGCACTTCAACCCTCACAATGTTTTCAATTGGTGCTTTTAGGCTTTTTTTTTCCCAGTGCTGGGGCTCAGGGTTGCACAGTCTGTCTCACTGCCAGTTTTCACCTGGTTTATCTGCGCTCATGTGAATGTGTGATGGAGGTCAGCCATCTTGTGCGCCTTGCTGGGTCTGCTTGCCTCCCCATGCCCATTAACCGCTGCCTGTGCACCTGGGGTGTGCCAACCACCGCCTGTGTGTCTGGGACCACTAGCCACTGCTTTTCCTGCCTCAATCCCTCTGAGCTGGCTGCTGACTCCACCCCTCTTACTGCAGTCTGGGCGAATCATTGTTGGACTTCTGTACAATTCAATTTTCTACCTGTTCTGGTTGGGGTTTTTTTTGGTTGTAAATTTTTGTTGTCCTTAATTTTGGTTGCGAGAGAAGGTACAGTGTGTCCACCTATGCCTCCATCTTGGCTGGAAATTAGAATCAGCACTTTTGCAAGCTCTCAGCGATTCATGTGCATGTTAAAATTCCAGAAGCACTGCTAGACCACACCTCCATAAAATGTTTCTTCATCCACTGCTCATCTCTTGCCTGTATTATTGCAATTCTTTCCCAGCTTCTGCCCTTGCCTCCAGCATAGTCTGAATTCAGCCACCAGAGTGGTCTTCAAAAAAAATTGATTCATTTTACTCTTTAAAACTTAACATTGTTGTTATTTGTATTTTGCATCTTTAGGTAAATGGCTGAACTTCTTTGAATCTTGGCTTCCTAATTTGTAAAATGGGGATTTAGTAATTTTTACTTTTGATAAGTATTAAATGAGTTAATCTTGCAGCATAGTGTCTGGTACACATAGTAGGTAGGTACTCACTAATGTTAGTAATATTATTTTTATTATTAATATTGTTGATGTATGGACACTAATGGGAGCCTGTGAAAATTATTAGAAGGAGGTGACATGGCCAGAATTGTGTTTTTCAAAGATCACTTAGAATTTCCTATGACATAATATTTTGGAAAAGGCATTAAAAGAGAACAGAGAAAAATTGAGACAACTATAATAGAATAGCAATAACATTTAAAAAAAGAAAATGGATATAGATTTCTAAAATGATTGATACATAAGAGGCATTTAATAAATAGACATAGTAAGTAATCATCATCATGATCATCTCATATTAAGAATATGAGAGTTCAGAAATAACAGAGTTCTTAAATATTTCTGACCAATTTCCATTTGATAGTATTTGGGTCCAAAGTAGCTATTTAGAATTGGAGAGTCAACAATTAGTATTATTTTAGAACCAGTGAGAGAAATAGCAAAGATCAGAGTTGGGAGGACCAACCAGTTTACTCTTATAAACCACATTTGATTCTCTCCCCAAAGCAAGGCAGTTAGAATCTTTGAATTGCACAAAGGATTTCCATATGGATGTTCTATTTGGTTGGTATTCAATGATTTCCGGGGTGGGAGGGGGAGATTCAGCAATAGCAGAAAGGAGTTGGAAGGTTTCATCAAATTCCTCCTAGAGGGCCTCGGCTCTAATTTTCCAGGCCTGGAATATCTCCTCCACAGTTTCCCGACACTCCTGTTACCCCAAAGGGAGAGGAAGCAACATGAGTGAAAAGGGGCCTTTCTCCTAGGGTTAGGGTGGGACACACCTCACCTTCACTTGTCATTTTAAAATTCCCCTCCCCCAGGAGTGTGGAGAAGGATTACAGAAACCTGGCAGATAATTAACATTTCCTGGTGTGAAAGAAAGGGATTTGTCACACAATGACTTAAGCATCATGATTTTCTCACTAAACTAGGGAGAAAGTATGTAGGGATACAGAAACGTTCCACTTAAGGATGGCTGAGGATAGGAACATTTTAGTAAATGGTTAAGATTTCATTAACTGGGACTCATCATGTTACCACATCTGGATTGCCCAGTTTAAAGTCTGGAAATATACTGAGGTGATTTTAGCAAACTAAGTTGTCTCACCTTTCCCAAGGCCTTTGCAAGCCTTGAGAAGCCATTCTAATTGACGAAAGTTGGTGGGGGGAAATTTGGTGGTTTGGCTTTTGAATAAAAGAGAATCTGGCCTATTGAATTAGACATCAATGTGAAAATATTGTGGAACACTAGCAGATGAGACCTAAAAGAAAACATAACCACCTCGTTTTGGTGCTGGGTTTTGTAAGTACTTTATAAATTTTGGATATTAACCCCTTATCAGATGTATTGGCGAATATGTTCTCCCATTCTGTGAGTTGTCTTTTTATTTTGTTGGTGATTTCCTTTGCTGTGAAAAATCTTTTTACTTTGATAAAATCCCATTTGTTTTATTTTTCTTTTGTTTCCCTTGCCTGGGGAGAGATATCTGATAAAAAATTTCTATGAGAATTATCCAAGATTTTGCTGCCTATGTTTTCTTCTAGGATTTTTATGGTTTTGGGTCTAACATTTAAGTCTGTGGTTCATTTTGAATTTATTCTTGTGTGTGGTGTAAGAAGGTAGTCTAGTTTCATTTTTCTGCACGAATCTGTCCATTTTTTTCAACAGTATTTATTGAATAAACTATCTTTAGCCCATTGTATATGCTTGGTTCCTTTGTTGAATGTTAATTGACTATAAAGATATGGGTTTATTTCTGGGTTCTCTATTCTGTTCCATTGATCTATGTGTCTGTTTTTATGCCAGTACCAGGCTGTTTTGATTACTATGGCTTTATAGTATAATTTGATATTAGGTAGTGTGATTCCTCCAAACTTGTTCTTCTTTCTCAGGATTGCTGTTGCTATGTGGGGACTTTTGTGGTCCCACATAAATTTTTGAAACATTTGTTCTAGTTTTGTGAAATACGTTATTGGAATCTTGATAGGAATTATATTGAATCTATAGACTGCTTTCGGTAGTATGGACATTTGAATGATGTTAATTCTTCCTATCAATGAACATAGTTTGTGCTTCCACTTATTTGTGTCTTCTTCAATTTCTTTCTTGAGTGTCTTATAATTTTCTGAGTATAGATCTTTTATGTACTTGGTTAGGTTTAGTCTTAGGTATTTTATTCATTTTATTTTATTTTATTTTATTTTATTTTATTTTATTTTATTTTATTTTATTTTATTTTATTTTATTTTATTTTAATTTTTGTTATTGCTGTTCAATTACAGGTGTCCCCACTTCCCCTCTTTTACTCTCCCTTATTCTTCCCACCCCCACCTCCCACATTCAGTTCTCCCCCCACCCCATTGTCTTTGTCCATGGGTCTTTTATACATGTTCCTTGATGACCATTCCCTTTCTTTGCTCTGTTATCCCCCTCCCCCACCACTCTGGTCAGTTTGTTCTTTATTTTCATGTCTCCGTTTATATTTTGCTCACTTGTTTGTTTTGTTGTTTAGTTTCTTTTTGAAGTAATTGTGAATGGGATTGTTTTCTTAATTTCTCTTTCTGTTAGTTCATCTTTGGCATATTGAAAAGCAACCCAATTAAAAAATGGGCCAAGGACCTGCGAAGACACTTCTCCAAAGAGGATATAGAGATGGCCAATAGAAATATGAAATGATGCTCAATATCACTAATTATCAGAAAAATGCAAATACAAACCACAGTGAGATATCATCTCACACCTGTTAGAATGGCCATCATCTGTATAAGAGCAGCAATTAAAATAAAATTAAAAAAAGAAAAAATAAATAAATTTAAAAAAGAAAAAAAGAAGAATGGGCATCATCAATAAATCCATAAACAACAAGTGCTGGCGAGGATGTGGAGAAAGGGGAATGCTTTTGCACTGTTGGTGAGAATGCTGATTGGTGCAGCCACTATGGGAAGCAATATGGAGATACTTCAGAAAATTAAAAATTGATCTGCCTTTTGACCCAGTGATCCCACTTCCAGCAATATATCCAAAGGAACCCAAAATGCTAATTCAAAAGAACATAAGACCCCTTATGTTCACTGCAGTGTTATTTACAATTGTCAAGATTTGGGAGCAGCCCAAGTGTTCATCAATAGATGAGTGGATAAAACAACTATGGGACATTTACCCAATGGAATTCTACTCAGCTGTAAAAAAAGAAGAAAATCTTACCCTTTGCAACAATATGGATGGACCTGGAGAACATTATGCTAAGTGAAATAAGCCAGTGAGAGAAAGACAGGTACCATATGATTTCATTCGTATATGGAATCTAATAAACCAACTGAACTAAAAAGAAAAACAGACACAGACTCATAGATGGAGGACAGATGACAGGTAGTGGGGGGGGTGGTTAGGGGGTAGAAAGATTGAGCAAAAAGGAAAAAGGATTCATGGACATGGACAACAGTGTGGTAATTGCTGGGGAGAGGAGGGTATAAGGGCACTAAATGGTAATGGAAAAGTATAATAAAGATTAAATTAAAAACAAAAATGTAACTACCTTAAGACATGAAGCTATCATTTAATCTCCAATTCACCAATGAAAAGATTCTACTTCTTTGCAGTTGACAGAGAACTTAAAGCTAATTTTTATTTTTATTTTTTCAGGTCTAAAAGGATTAAAAAAGATAATTGAAGCCATGCTGATTGTTATGAAGGTATCTTAAGGAGGTAGGTTTTAAGTTTGGTTTAGAGAGATGGAGAAGAGATGAGGAGAGCAAAAATTGGGACAGATATTCCAGGTAGGAGAAACAGTGGGGAGGAGGCAGGAAATCTTCCCAGCACAACAGATAGAGCTGATGGTAATTAAGATGAAGATAATGTTACTATTTATTAAATAATCTGATTTAATTCTTCTTAATAACATTATCATGGAATTCATAACATTCTCATTTCATAGATCAGACCAGACTGCAAAGGAACTTACTTGAGTGCCAAACAAAGCAGTTCATGACTATATTCTTTATGATAGGGGATTTTAACTTCAGTGGAATGCAATATATTCTGAGCTTTTAGAAGAATGATATGGATTTTTGAGTGCCTGCCTTACAGGCATTTTTTATGGAGCAGAAATCAAACTGATATAAAAGTAATTTGTTAGGAAAGTATAGTCTAATTCTTAATAGGTAAAACAACTTTTTAAAGAACACAATGTTTGAGGGAAGAAGAGAAGACTCTACTTCAAAATATCTCTCTTATTGCTTGGTAAAAATACATGAAGTTGCATAAATGAAAATACTTTTCTTGGAGCTCAAGAATAGTTTGGAATTTTCTGGAATCTTTGTTTTTCTCTCCTCCCTTCCCATGTCTTTTTCTCTCTTTCTCAAACACTTAGTGAACTCTCATTAGTATGTGCTATTTTACTTCAGGTTGAGGATGAAAACATTTACTGAGCTCTTGTTAAGTATACAGTATTTAAATTCAGGTTGAGGATATAAAAAGAAAAAGCGTGTCCATTTTAGAAGACCCTTAGCGTCTGGTCAGGATATTCAGTTATACAATACCACAACCCATCAAAGGTAGAGCGTGGCAGGTTTTATGCGGGGGCACCTTATAGGAAGCCAAGACCATTAGAAAAGACTGGGTTGGGAGTGAGTAATCTGGCAGAAGTCTGGAGGATAGGGAACAAGCATTCCAGGCAATGTGGATAACCTTTTCAAAGGTCTGGTGGGACTTCCGGCCAAGATGGAGGCGTAGGTGGACACACTGTGCCTCCTCTCACAACTAAAATTAAGGACAACAAAGATTTAGAAACAAGAAAACAACAAGAACTCATAGAAAATTGAACTGTACGGAAGTCCAACAACCATTCATCCAGACCGGTAAGGGGCAGAGTTACAGCAGAAAAAAGTGGAGGTGCGGACTTGGCACATAGGCAGCAATGGCTGGCAGATCCCAGATGCACAGGAGGCAGTTAGCAGACCCCAGGGACAGGGTGGCAACTGTGCAGACCCAGTGAGGCCATGCAAGGCGGCTGGCTGACCAGGTGATCCCACATTTGCGCGCAGATAATCCAGGTGAAGGGGAAGCAGTGGAAGAGAATGGAATCCGAGAGAGAGCAGAGCAAGAGCCATCATTCCCTCTTGGACCCCGCCCCCACATACAGCGTCACTACCCAGCGACTGGGCTGCCCTGCCCTGGGGAACACCTAAGGCTCCACCCCACACTATGTAACAGCTGTGACTAGACCAAAAAAAAAAAAAACCAACCAACCAAACAAACAAACAAAAACAACAAAAAAACCCCACCCAGAAACAAAAAATGGCTCAAACAAAAGAACAAATCAAAGCCCCAGAGCCAATTTATCTAAGCAACGAAGAGATAGCCAACCTATCAGATGCACAAGTCAAAGCCCTGGTGATCAGGATGCTCACAGAATTGGTTGATTTTGCTCACAAATTAGATGAAAGAATGAAGGCTACAATAAGTGAAATGAAGAAAAACACACAGGGAAACAATAGAGATGGGAGGAAAACTGGGACTCAAATCAATGGAGTGGACCAGAAGGAAGAAAGAAACAACCAAACAGAAAACAAGGAAGAAAAAATAACTCAAAAAAATGAAGAGAGGCTTAGGAACCTCCAGGACATCTTTAAACATCCCAACATCTGAATTATAGGGGTGCCAGAAGGGGAAGAGGAAGAGCAACAAGTGGAAAACTTATTTGAACAAATAATAAAGGAGAACTTCCCCATCTGGCAAAGGAAAGGGACTTCCACCAAGTAAAGGAAGCTCAGAGAGTCCCAAAGAATTTGGACCCAAGGAGGAACACACCAAGGCACATCATAATTACATTAGCCAAGATTAAAATGAAGGAGAGAATTCTAGAAGCAGCAAGGGATAAGGGCACAGTCACCTACAAAGGAGTTCCCATCAGACCGTCAGCTGATTTCTCAAAAGACCCTTATAGGCAAGAAGGGGCTGGAAAGAAGTATTCCAAGTCATGAAAGGTAAGGACCTATATCCAAAATTGCTCTATCCAGCAAAGCTGTCATGTAGAATGGAAGGGAAGATAAAGCCTTTCTCAGATAAGGTCAAGTTTAAGGAGTTCACCATCACCAAGCCCTTATTATATGAAATGTTAAAGGGACCTACCTAAGAAAAAGAAGATAAAAAAATATGAACAGTAAAAAGACAGCAAACTCACAGGTATTAACAACCACACCTAAAACAAAAACCAACTAAGCAAACAATAGAATAGGAGCAGAAACACAGAAATGGAGATCACATGGAGGGTTAGCAACAGGGGAGTGGGAGGAGGAGAAAGGGAGACAAGGTACAGAGAACAAGTAGCATAGATGGTAGGTAGAAAATAGACAGGGGAGGGCAAGAATAGTGTGGGAAATGTAGAAGCTAAAGAACTTATGACACATACACATGAACTAAAGGGG
>PVKU01011761.1:0-40813 GCA_004027475.1 Anoura caudifer | reverse complement strand
CATTTATGATGTCACATCTTTAAACACATATGCTCTTTCTTCTGCCTGAAATGCTTTCTCTTCCCACTGTCCACTTTTATAACTTGGGAAATTATTCATTTTCCTTCAGAATATAGCTTCCAAAGTTTATTTTTCTACATTGATATAGACCAAACACTGATATATACACAGATTATTACCCATGAAGTCGTTTTTACTGGTCAGTGGTGAAAATGTCAGTCTTTATTCTGAAATTAAGACCAACCTTTCCTGTGTGTGTTTGTGAGTACATGAGTTTAAATGCTCAATGAAACAATCAAAATAGTTGCAGTTTCTCTTATCTGTTTTTCTGTTTTAATGCTCTAATTTGGCAAATTCAAATGGCAACCTTTTGTTAGTGAAGTTTTTCTTAACAGGTGCGCAAACTCCAAGTGCCTCACCAAGTGGCTCTCTCAGGTGAGGCACCAGTGCTCTAGACTCTCCTCTTAGTGCTTGTTAAGGCCTTAGGGATGTCTGTACCACGTATTATGATTCGCATACAAGTTCAGTGAGACCCTGAGCTCCCTGAAGGAGAGGCTGTGTGCATCCCAGTGCCTGATGCACAGGAGGCAGATAAATGTTTGGCATCTACACATTACATTATAGTTTGCCTTTTTACATATATTTTTGTATTTAATTGATCTTCAAAACAACTTTATAGCAATTTTTGAGAAAACAAAGCTCAGACATGTTCAGAACACATACAAAGTTGGTTTTCACAGCAACTAACTGTGGAAATAGTAATCTTTAGGCTCTATAATATCAATTCAATTTAAATAATGCATTTAATCAATTTAATTTAATGTAAACAAAGATGACTTGGTTTACACACATATGTTCACTGGGAATATAATACTATTTATCTAACCAAGAAACAATTATTATCCTCACCTTACTGATGAGGAAAGTGAAGCATAGAGATAGGATGAGTACTTGTACAAGGTTCGGCACTTGCAGCAAACTGAGGAATATGAGGCCATATTCCACAATGCCCTGAGCTGCAGGGTGCTTCCCCAAGTCTGTTCAGGACATTTTAGGTAATCTGAGATGCCACCCATAAGCTTACTTTTCAAGCATTCTGAAAACCTAAAAGAAATTACACCAGTACTTGTTTTTGAAATCTTTTAGATTATCCATTCACTTAAAAAGTAATTATAAAATAAATATATGTATATTGTTCTAAAATTCAAAGAGTACTATAAAATTATGAGAAGGAAACACCATCCCATCATTTCCTAACTGCTGCCCTCCTACTCAATCATCCCCTACTTCCTCAATGCAGAGGCGCATTTTCAAGCCTTTCAATTATATCTTCTAACTCTTCTGTAGTTACTTCTCTATTTATAAATAGTAGTCTTATACTGACATTTCTGCACTTAACAGTTTTAGATAATACCTCTGACTTTCTAGTTCAGAAAAAAGAGGATTTAGCACTGTTAAACCAGCATTCCACTTTCCTTCCCTAGCCACATCTTCCAAATATTATTTTTCATAATTTTGGGATAAGTTATTAGTAAATGCTTTCTATAATTAAGATTATGTTTTAAAAGGTGTGCTACTACACACCTATCAGAATGGCAAAAATCCAGAACACTGACAACTCTGAATGCAGACAAAGATGTGGAACAACAGGAACTCTCATTCATTGCTGGTGGAACACAAAATGGTATAGTCACTTTGGAAGACACTTCGGCAATTTCTTACGGAACTAATCATACTCATACCATATGAACTGGCAACTATGCTCCTTGATATTTACCCAAATGATCTGAAATTTTATGTCCACACAAAAATCTGCACAAGAATATTTATAGCAGCTTCATTCATAATTGCCAAAACTCAAAAGCAAGCAACATGTCCTTCAGTAGATGACTGGATAAACTGTGGTGCATGGACGATGGAATATTATTCAGTGCTAAAATAAAATGAGCTATAAAGCCAGAGAAGAAATTCGGGGATCTTAAATGCATATTACTGAGTGAAAGAAGTCAATATGAAGGTTACATGATTCTAAATATGTGAAATTCTGAAAAAGGCAAAACTATGAAGACACTGAAAAGAGTAGCAGTTACCAGACAGTAACTGGGAGGGAGGAATGAGTAGGCAGAACCCAGAAGATTTTTAGGGCAGTGAAACTATTCTGTATGATAACTGTAATAGTAGATACATGGTAATTCTTCATTTGAAGTTCTAATGTAAACTATGGTCTCTGGGAGATGGTATTGTGTTAATGTATGTTCATCAATTTTTAACAAGGGTACCAGTCTAGTATAGGTGGTCATAGTTGGGGTGATTGTGCATGTGCGGGGGGTAGGAACATAGTGAAACTCTACTTTCCATTCAATTTTTCTGTGAATCTAGAACTTCTCTGAAAAAATAAAGCCTATTAAAGAAAAATTGTGCACACATGAGCCACACAATATACTATGATTACGTTTTTCATGGTATAACTTTACAACTTTAAAAAAAAATCCTAACTAGAGGATTTGCTTATTGGTTTTAAGGGGGCTGGTAGAGGTCACAGAGAGAGAGAGAGATATGGATGTGAGACAGAAACATTGATAGGTTGCCTCCTGTACACAATCCAACCGGGGACTGTACCTGCAACCTAGGTATATGCCATGACAAGGATCAAACCTGCAACCTCTTGGTGCAGGAGATGATGTACCAACCAACCTGGCCACCAGGCCAGGACTTATTGTACAACTTTTTGTTTTTCTTGGAATTGATGATTACTTTGTCGTGGGGTTTCTACGTTCTTAACAGTAATTCTTCCCAAACCCCTCATTAACACTGTAATATCACAATTGATTTTATTTTCCATGTTCAAACACATTATATTCTACCAGATATATTCTTTTCCTGGAGAGTTTCCTCCTGAGATCTCCATTTTTTCTGTTAAAATATGGACTATCTTCTAGATGTGCTGCACAAGTGTGTGCCACCCTTTGAAGTCCTTAAACCATAATTCTGGAAATTCCCTTTGCTTTTATCCTGCATGAAATCCTCTGTTTCTAGGGTCCCATATGTGCCCTTTTCTTGATTTACTCCTTACTTTTTGTGGAGAATCTCTTCCAGATTTTTTTTTGAGAAAGGACATAAATAAATAAATGTTTGAAACCGTGCATGTCTGAAAATATCCTTATTCTGTTCTTATTTAATTGATAAATTGAAAGGGTATAGAATTTTAAGTTGAAAGTAATTTTCCCCTAGACTATTGAAGGCATAGTTTCAAGGTCTTCTACCATCTAATGTTGCTGTATGAAGTTGGACATCATCCTTATTTGCAAACCTTGGTATATAACTGATAATTTAAAAAAATTCTGGAAGCTTAAAGCATATCATCACCCCCCCACCCCTGCTCTGAAATCACACAATGGTAAGTCTTTTTTTTTTTTTCCTGATGAGCTAAGTCAATCTGAAAACACCTGGCCTTCAATTTTGGGAAATCCTGTATTTCATCTGTTCTGCTTTCTTTATTCTCTCATCTTGGATTCCTATTAACTATGTTGTTGGATCTCTTGGACTAACTTCTAATATTTTAAGCATTTCCATTTTACTTTTAGTCTTTTGGACTTCTTTTTTATTTTATATTTTTGGTTCTATATCTCCAGAGGTAGACAATACAATACAGAGTCTCATAATATCTCTACGGTTTTTGTCCCGTATTCATGCAAAACTTAGCAGGCACACCAAGAGACAAGACCAAGTGAAAAACAGGCAACAGACAGATCCACAGGAAGCCAGATATTGGAATTATGAGCCATAGCCTTTAAATAACTTTGGATAATATATTTGAAGAATCAAATAACAAGATACAAGATTTCAGCAGAGGAACAGAAATTATAAAAAAAATCTAATAAAATTCTAGAATAAAAAACCATAATAACTGAAATTAAGAATACCTAAATATGTATTAATTCATATTCTCAATAAATATACAAAGAAACATGTACACAGATCTTCCAAGAGAAATGTAGAATGATTCTAACAGCACTATTCAAAACAGCCTAAGACAGGACTTCCAGCCAAGATGGAGGCATAGGCAAATACATTTTGCCTCCTCGCACAACCAAAAGAAGGACAACAACAAATATAAAAACAAAAAATAAGCAGCACTGCCAGAAAATTGAACTATATGGAAGCCTGACAACCAAGGAGTTAAAGAAGAAGCATTCATCCAGACTGGTAAGAAGGGCAGAGATAGGTAGCTGGGTTGGAAAGGACTTGTGGCAAGGCAGTGACTGGAAGACTTGGGTAGGCAAGGTAGCAGCTGGTGGAGCAGGCTGTTTCACATTTGTGGGCGGATAAACAGGGAGGAACAGTTGGGGAGTCAGACAAACCACACAACACATGGTTCCAGTGTGGGAAAATAAAGCCTCAAATCTCTGACTGAGAAAACCTGTGGGGGTTGAGGCAGCAGGAGAAACTCTCAGACTCACAGGAGAGTTCACTGGAGAGACCCACAGGGTCATGGAACGTACACAACACCACCCACCCGGGGAATCAGCACCGGAAGGGCCCAATTTGCTTGTGGGTAGCAGCAGAAGTGACTGAAAGCTGGCAGAGAGCTGAACAAACAGCATTGTTCTCTCTTGAACCCCTCCCTGCACATACAGTGCCACAACTCAGTGACCTGGGTTGCCCTGCCCTGGTGAATATCTAAGGCTCTACCCCTATTATATAAGAGGTGCACTGAGACCAAAAAAAAATGCCCCAATGGAAGAACAGATCAAAGTTCCAGAAAAAAATACAACTAAGTGATGAAGAGATAACCAACCTATCAGATGCACTGTTCAAAACACTGGTAATCAGGATGCTCACAGAAATGGTTGTGTATGGGCGCAAAATAGAGGGAAAAGTGAAGGTTATGCAAAGTAAAATAAAGGAAAAATGTACAGGGAGTCAAAAGTGATGGGAAGGAAACCAGGACTCAAATCAATGGTTTGGAGCAGAAGGAATAAATAAACATTCAACCAGAACAGAATGAAGAAACAAGAATTCAGAAAAAATGAGGAGAGGCTTCAGTACCTCCAGAACATCTTTAAACATTCCAATATTGGAATCAGGAGTGCTAGGAGAAGAGGAAGAGGAAGAAATTGAAAACTTATTTGAAAAAATAATGAAGGAGAACTTCCCCAATGAGGCAAAGGAAATGAGACTTCCAGGAAGTCCAGGAAGCTCAGAGAGTCCCAAAGAAGTTGGACCCAAGGAAGCACACACCAAGGCACATCATAATTACATTAGCCAAGATTAAAGAGAAGGAGAAAGTCTTAAAAACAGCAAGAAAAGAGGAGACAGTTATCTACAAAGGAGTGACAATAAGACTGTCAGCTGATTTCTCAAAAGAGACCTTGCAGGCAAAAACGGGCTGGAAAGAAGTATTCCAAGTCATGAAAGGCAGAACCTACATCCAAGATTCTTTATCCAGCAAAGCTGTCATTTAGAATGGAAGGGCAGATAAAATGCTTCCCCAATAAGGTCAATTTAAAGGAGTTCATCATCACCCAGCCCTTATTATATGAAATGTTAAAGGGGTTTATCTATGAAAATGAAGAAGATCAAAAATATGAACAGTAAAATGACAACAAACCCACAACTATCAACAACTGAATGTAAAAAAACAAAACCAAAAATGGACCAAGCAAACAGAACAGGAACAGAATCACAGAAATGGAGATCACATGGAGAGTTATCAGTGGGGAGGAGAGGGGGGAGAATAGGGGAAGAGGCACAGGGAATAAGAAGCATAAAGGGTAAGTACAAAATAGACAGGGGGAGGTTAATTATAGTATGGGAAATGGAGAATCAAAGAACTTATATGTATGATCCATGGACAGGAACTAAGGTGGGGGAATGATGGTGGGAGAGGGGATACAGAGCAGAGGGATAAAGGGGAGAAAAAATGGGACAACTGTAGTAGCATAATCAATAAAATAAAAAAAATAAAAAAACAAAATAGACTAAGATGGATAAATAAATTGTTGTTTGTTCTACAATGGCACACTCTATAGTACTGAAAACTAGCAATAACACAGATGAATCTCACAAACACAATGTCTTCTGGAATGATGTATATGTGAAAGAAGGTGCATATGATTCCATTTATCAATATGTAAAGTTGAAATTAATCATGGTGTTAGAAGTTAGGATAGAGTTACCTCTCAGAAGAAAAGGAGAGTCGTTATTGGGAGAGGACAGAAGCAGGGCTTCCAGGATGCTTGGAGGGCTATATTTTTTGATCTGGGTGGTAGTTACAAAAATGTATTTACTTTGTGGTAATTCCTCAAGCTGAACTCTTGATTTGTGAATGTTTCTATATACATATAAAAAGCTATAATATAATAATTATTTGATTAAAATATTTATTGAAATAAAGCAGGAACTAATTACAATAATTTTATTAGATGCAACAAATTACTCTCATTTTATAGATGCATTTTATAGATGCAGGTATCTTTTCTTAGCTTTGAGAAAAACACATTATTTTCTACTTCACCTATTTCTTTCCTTGAATTAGTTTTGGTATATACCATGTACCTGATCTACCTGTGTTCAGAAACTCAATGGTGCAGTTTCTCAAGAGAATGAATCTCCTGTTTCCTGGTTATATGGAGATGGAGAGGGACCTGGGGTTCTATAGAAATCTATATAGAATTTTAGGCAATCTTCCTGTTTTTAGCCATACCCATGTACCCTGCCTTCGGCAGTACCTGGGCTTGCCAATTCTTGAGTCCTGCTGAGGTTCTACGTTATGAATTTTATTGGTAAACCTCTCTGTAAACCCCAAAGTTTCAGCTTTCTCTGCTCTTGCAAATCAATTGTCAGTCCTTAATCTCACAAGATTTATCAACATCTTTTGTCTGTTGGTACCTTCTCTTCATCTTGGTGAACTTATACCTATTTTATTTTTATACTAATTTTAGCAGGTTTGAGGAAGAATTAGTTAGAAAAAGATATGTATTTAACCTAATTTTTGATTTGCTTTTTTCCCTGACATTTTAAAAAAAGATTTTACTTATTCATTTCTAGAGAGAGGGGAAGGGAGGGAGAAAGAGGGAGACAAACATCAATGTGTGATTGCCTCTCACATGGCCCCTACTGGGGACCTGACCTGGCCCACAACCCAGGCATGTGTCCTGACTGACTGGGAATCGAACCAGTGAGCCTTTGGTTCACAGGCCAGCACTTGGTCCACTGAGCCACACCAGCCAGGGCTTTTCCTGACATTTATTTAAAAATATTAATCAGTTTATAATTCACTACCCATGATCTGAGGTAGAATGCACATATATTTCTATAAATTTGAGGTTTCTTGTTAGTTGGGTGCTATTTAAAAAAAATAAAATATTTCAATTTTTTCACATAGACTTTATTTAAGTGGTACATAAGTTATTGGCCATACTTCTTGGCTTGTGATTTCATTGGCTGTTAATACACTGCTGTGTTTTATTATCAAATGAAATTTATAGGCACAGTGTCCTGTTCCACAGAGTGAAACAAACAAGGATTTCTCACACACTCTTCCAGATGGAGTAGAAGACGAAGTCTACATACAAACTTCTAAGAAGTCACCTTTGGCATCTTATATGAAGCCCTATTTCCTGGGCTTCTAGAAGTGATTTTGTTAAAAAAAAAAAAAATCCCAGATGAAAATCAAAAGGAAGCATCAGTATTTTCCCTTGTTTTAAGACTATCTTTGCAGGAGAGTTTGTGGTGTTTTATGAGTTCTAGATGGCTCATTATGTGCAGAATATACTAGTTATCAATCATAGAAAGAATAATTAATGCATATGTTTCTGGTCCTTCTAGAAATATCATGAATAATTTAAAAATCTTTCCATTTTAACATGATCATTAGAAAATTAATATATTCATAATATTTCTCCCAAATGACTTTAAGAAATGTAAACAGTAACATAGTATAGTGGACAAATGTAGAGCATTTTAGATGTCTACTATCTTCTGAACATTCCT
Source organism: Anoura caudifer (assembly GCA_004027475.1). Taxonomy (NCBI): domain Eukaryota; kingdom Metazoa; phylum Chordata; class Mammalia; order Chiroptera; family Phyllostomidae; genus Anoura; species Anoura caudifer. Next base: position 32,818 of record PVKU01011761.1, on the reverse strand, counting down.
AATTTGGTGACTTTCTCTACAAGTCCTCTCTTCCTAGTCAGGAATCAGATATTTTTGCTTTGTAGCATGGGACCTAGGCTCTCCAAACCAGACACAGCCATGTCAGCCTTTGTTCAGTAGAGAAGCATGAGGAAGACATCAAATTTTCAGGAGCAGCAGTGACAGAAATTCTGGAACCCAGAGCCCAGCATTATGGTGTGAATTATGAAGTCCTTGCTCAGGGGCAGTAGCTACTGGCATCTTCCTTGGAATAGTCATGTGGCAGGGGCTGGGTGTGATCTTGGCTGTAGCTTCCAAGCATGACATTCTGAATCTCCCTGAGATTCTAAGAACCAGTTAATTTCCTTAAATAAATTCTTTTCCCCCATCAACTACCTAGAGAGAGTTCTGTTTCTCACAACTAAAATAAAAAATATATCTTTGTAACATTTAGTAAAAATAAATATGTAATCCAGAGGAAAGAATGACACATTCTACAACAGGGATGAACCATGAAAACTTATGCTATGTGAAATAAACCAATTACAGAGAGGCCAATACTATATAATTATACTCATGTGAGGCACCTAAAATGGTCAAATTCATGGACTCAGAATTGCCAGGGTTGCGGGGGTGGGGCGTGCAAATTGGGAGTTACTAATTGAGGAAATGAATAAGCTCTACAGATCTGCTCTACAATGTTGTACCTGCAGTCAATAATTACATACCGTATACTTAAAAAGTTATTAAAAGGATAGATCTCATGTTAAGTATTCTTTCCAAAGTAAAATAAAATTTCAAAAACCACTACTATTGACTCATATGCTTCCCAAAGACATGTCTAATTTTAAAACATATTGGAGAATTTAAAAATCTTGATAGCAACTTGAACATACCATCTTTATCAGCAGTATCTTGAGGCTTGGATTTTAATGTGAAGATCTTCCGTAGCTTACAGTTAGCTGAGACAATAATTCCATCCAATGACTGGAAAACTGCTCCCTTGAATATTTCACTGGTAAATGCTACCAAGTCAATACACAGGTTGCACCACTAAAATAAAAACAAGGAAAAAATGAATAAGCACTTTCTATAATCACACAAATGGACAAGCTGTCTGTATGTGGAAAGTCCAGAGAGTTGAGGCAATTATCTGAATCAACCAGTCCCATACAAATTTTCCCTTTTAGACAAATATATCTCATTTTGGCTTCGATTTTCTTAAGAACTGCCTTGATTCTTCCAAAGAAATCATCATAATCTAAAGTATACAGTGGTCATCTGACTACAGAGTTCCCTTATGAGACAAGGCTTTGACAGCTTTGGAAAAACTCTAGATCTGTAGGCATACTGCTAGTGGGAAGCTAACTGAAGGTTCATTAGACCACTGAAATCTTGAAAATCAGGGATAAGTAGCCAATTGTTCCTTCAAGGGGACTAATTTTGTCCCAATTAGCAATTTACATTTGTTAAAAAAAAAGAATGGATGAAATTAGAAGCTGGATTTAAATTGTGGCCAGTGCTGTCTACTTATAATCAATTAACCTATTGCATAGAAGTAGATTTTTCTAAAGAATTTGTGATTATGTCTGATATTTGCCAATTTTTAAAGTACCCTTGTAGGGACTAATTTCTGACTATTAAACAATTAGATCCCTCAATACTTCATCAAATAAATTCTTTTAATGGTCTGAGTTAAAGAAAAGGAGAAAAGGATCATTTAGTAAGGAATTAAAACATATTTAAGATTGCAGAAAAAAAGCAGGAAAATAATTTTTGAAATTAAAAGTAATATTTAAAATTGTGCTTTTTAAAAAATAACAGCCTCTTCCATTATTTGTTTAGAAGCACAACTTACATAGGTCCATTTTATTAATCCATAACATTAAAAGCTATATTCATTAATAAAGAAAATAAAATGTCATTTTTAAAGGCAATTCTATTTAGAAATCATTGTAATATCGAGGAAAAGCTGAGGTTGTTTCCATAGCAGTAAAGTAAGAGATTGCAGTACATTATTGATTAAGTACATGAAGATTATTTTCTTTGTAGATATCTCAATAGAACAATTATATTCCCAGGCCATGGGATGCTCTGGGCTTTTTGTGAAAAGATGTCTGGAGTAATAAAAGGTAGAAAGTAGGACTGAGTGTGATGTAATAATAAGACTGGCTTGACCAGTAAGATGGTGAGCTCTGGGGAGGTGCAGGAGGTAACATAGGATGGGCCAGTGAGGCCAGGTTCTGGAGGAGATGGGAGATGGGGAAGGGAACCTTGGGCTCCAGAAGGTAAAGTGTAACTGTGGTTCTTGAAGGAGAATGTAACAAAAGAAGAATATTGGGAAATTTGTACTAATCCTGATGCAGAACTGATTTGGGATGGTAGATGGGGTCTGTAGGGGTAAGGGTGAGGTAGAGTGGAGACAGACTGAGGCACAGAAAGACTAGTTTCTTGTCAGTCATGTAAGCATAAAGTGAGGAGGGTCTGTCTGGTTAGAAGGCTAGCATAGCAAGTGGAATGCACGGGACAAATCCAGTAGGCATGCCACAGGGCGAAATACCGTAACTTGGTGAAATCCAGGTTATAAAGAATGGAGGTCTTGGGGTTTCCAGCTATTCAATAATAATTATTAACATTATCATTACAATAGTAAATTATTATTGTTATAAATGTTCTTATTTCTAAAAGACTTAATTAACATTATGCCCCAATTCCAATCATTCAGTAATTGCATTCATCCACCCTTTCCCACAGGTGCTAAGTAAGCATTTATCAGGCGTTAAACACTGGTCTTGGCTCCAGGATACAGCAAGGAGTAAGGCAGTCCTTCTAGTGTGGGAAGGGAGGAGACATTTGGATCTATTACATACAGGTAGTATGGAGGGGGAAAAAGGTAAGAAGGTGGAGAGATTCAGAGAAGCCTTCTTTTATTTTTTTTAATTTTTATTTTTTTAAAATTTTAATTGTTGTTCTTGTACAGTTTTCTTTTACTCCCATCCCAGCCCACCACCTTTCTTAAAATTTCATTTTAATTGTTCTAGAGCAGCCTTCTTTAAAAAAATCTTTAAAATATTATATGATATTATATGCATATATAAGGATACAATTTTATACAAAAATTTTATTCAAAATCAAGTCCTGGTCATCTCTACATTCATCTAATCATATTGTTAACTCTTAACTTTCTTCTCTCTGTATTTTTAAATAATACTTCTTCATTCATCAGTTTTAGACATCTACCGACTTCCTAATATGGTAGATAAGACTTAGCTTACTACTTACACACACTACTTCCCCAACTTCATCCCCCTAGAAAATTATCTCATTCTTTCTTTTTTCTCTTTTCCTCAAAAAATCCATTTTGTGGCCCTGACTGCTGTGGCTCAGTTGGTTGGGCATCATCCTGCAAAGCAAAAGGTCACCACTTTGATTCTTGGTCAGGTCACAGAGTTCGGTCAGGTGTGGTCATGTACAGAGACAACCGATTGATGTTTCTCTCTCACATCGATGTTTTACTCTCTCTCTTTCTCCCTCCCTTATCCTCTCTCTAAAAATAAACAAATAAAGTTTTAAAAAATCAATTTTCTGTGTTTTCATTGTGAATGTAACTATTGATACAACAGAGCCAAGTGATGCTCTATGATTACCTTTCCTTCCTTATACAACTTTTTTTGTATTTCTAGTTAATAACTGCTATTTTAATTATTTGCTTTATTTTCTTTGAATCTAAGTCTTCCTACATCTAGGAAATGCTTGTAGGTGACTTGTGAGTTTGGTTGTGAACAATGATTTAGAATTTCCAGGCTTAGGGAGGCATGCAAACATGCTAGGCATTTTTTCTCAGGGCCCTGCCCCTTTATACCCTGCTTTGATGAACTCTCTAGTTGGCTGCACCTGAACACCCCCATCAGCTCTGATGGGCAATTGGTGTCCACCTTCTTCTGGGTCTCAGAAAACCAGGCCCTTACCTGATATACACTTTTCTTATCCATCACAGTACAGCTTCTTTTATTCCCTTTACCTGGACTCATGGTTTGTAAAAATTACTCAACCAATAATGGTATGCATATGTCTGTACGTTTGTGCCTGTTTGTTAATATATGAAGACATGCATGATTACAAACATGCCTATACACACTTTCAATCTTTCATTTTATAGTCACTCAACAAGCTCTATAGATGTGTGAGAAATGATAACATATTTAGTGAATCCATCTCTTAGAAGTGCAGATTGGAGTAGTTCCTGAAAAAGTTGGGAATAACTTTCACAAATCTCCCTTGGCTACAGGAAACAGAAATTATTTTTTCATTTAGTTGATACTTATATAGGTTCTAATTTTCATAAGCTCCAACAAATAATTAATTATTTATACAAATGCTGTGATATATTTTCCGAAGTTTTGTAAAGAGTATAAACTTTCTACTATCAACAGGTGGGTTATTGGAATTACAGTTAATCTTTATAAAATATTATTTTCATTATTCTTGGTGATATTATCCATTCTTAAATACACCCTTTTTTGACATTTTTGATCTGTAATCACTTTATTTTTCATGCAACTCTAGTACAGCATGGAAGTGCTCTTAGTCTAAAATATTTATAATTATGGGTCCTTAAGAAGTTTGCAACAGAAAGACAGCAATGTGATAGAGAAAAGGTGGTTCTGTTTAGTTTGTTGCTTGTATTAATGAGATGTTATATTACTTACTTCCAGGATGTAATTTGCATGAAAAAGACTGACTGGCAAAGGGTAAATGAATTATCAAAAGCATGAATTTCTAGTTCATACTGACTCATATTTTGGCAATGTAGCTTTATTATACCAATGAAAGGACAGCATATTCTGTGAACACACACAGACGCTAGCGCACGCACACACACACACACCCTAATGCATGTTCTTGGTTGTCCCAGCACTATTTTCATTTCCCAAGCCATGATTGTATGAAAGCTCTAAATGTAATTGAGTTCATTCTGCAGGTATAGAAAGAGCCCAAGGCATAAGAGTGCACAACGCCCACCATCATTGACCTTAAAAGGAAACAACAAACAAGAAACTACAATTTCATAACCTAGCAATCCTAAAGTACATCTCTTTACAGAATTTTAGAACCTCACTCAGTTTTAGTGCTCCTAAAGTGATAACAAAGAACAATGTTTTAAGATATTTCCTGTGCCTTTCAAAAGAATTTTTCATATATTAGCTTTAATTTCTCAACAGAAAATCTGCTTACAATGACCTTATTCATCTCTATTACCATCATACTGTATTTATTAAATGGTGTAAGCAGAGATTGAAATAGTAATTTCATATCCACATGGTCAGAAGCAATTACCTATTACTACAATATTAAAAACAATTTCCCCAGGAAAAGCAAATCATGACAAGTCCTTATATGGAGAGAGGGGAGCTGAGGAGGGGAGGTTGGGACAGCCTAGGTGCAACTCTGGGCTGAACCAAAGGAAGGCACGTTCCCTGTGGAAATACTGTCAGCATACCTGTGCAGCAATTGAACGCTACCTCCTAATTCCCACCCGCCTCAAATAAGCCATCTCTTCCTGAAACAGCAGCCCCATCTTTCTCTTGCTAATCCTCAGCTCATCTTTTCACTGTACACTCTGAAATCCTTTTCTACTGGAAAGAATTTCTATCCTCTTTATTTTTCTAAGGGTCCTACACACCTTACCTTAACTGACACCTGACTTTTCTTTGAGATATTACTTCCTCTTCAACTCTGGAATTGAAGTGTACTTAGGGAGTTCACACTTGCTTCTACATCCCCCTATTTTGAGGCCCTGGGGCTGAGTGGCATGGAGAGAAGTTATGCCCTAATGCTCTTTGAAGCTTCAGGCACTGCACTGGCAAGCTCTTCTATCATTTTAGCTACAGCAATCTTCCAGCCACTCTCTGGTCAGTCCTTTGACTGCTTCAGACACTCCCTCAGCTGCCTATATACACATTCCTGAAACATGTTGGGACCAGGTTCATCTTATCTTCCAACATAGTGTTCCATACCCCAACAGTCCCTTAACCTCCCTTCCTTCAAAAGCCTTCCTCTCCTCTTCACTCTGTAATCCTCTCACATGGCCGCATCCTGAGATTTATGAAATATTTAACTTTTAAATTTTGGAAATAGAAGTAACTTTCTATTATTTAATCACAATATTCTATTCTTTAATCTGCCTGGCAATTCCATCCAGTTAAACCCTAATGGCAACTCCTTTCAAATATACTCCTGGGAATGTAAGAGTTTGAGCTCTGGAGCCTCACTGTCTGGGTTTGGATTCCAGCACCACCATTAATTAGTTATGTAATCTTTACAGTTACTTAAGCTCTCTATACCTTTCTTTCTTCATTTGTAAAATGGTGATAATAATGATATATCTCTCATAGAATTGCTAGGATTAATGTTTAAATACATATAAACACTTACAATAGTGCCTAGCATATCATAAGTGCTCACTATAAGTTAATCACAATCTTTTTTACTTTCATACCATGAAACACAATCTTTAAGGGTAGACTACTATGAAATTTGACCACTTAGTGTACCTGCATTCCACACCCCATCAAGATATAGGACATTTCAATCATCCCAGACAGATCTTTTATGCAGCTTCCCAGCATTCATCCCTCTCAAGGGCAACCACTAATTTCTTTCACCTTAGATTAGTCATCTGTTCTCTTTTTTATTTAAATAGAATCACAGAGTAAATGGTTTCTTTCACTCAGCGTACTTGAGGTTTTTCACCATCATTGCATATATTGATAGTTCATTCTTGTTTTGCTGAGTAGTACTCACTCTGTAAATATACCATAATTTGATTGTTCATTGTGCTAATTTTAGACATTTGGGTTATTTAAGATTTTGGCTTTTATGAATGAAGCTGTTGTGAAATTTCCATACTAGTTTTCTTGTGTATGCATACTTTCATTTCTTTGGATATAAACCAAGTATTAGAATTGCTGAATCAAGGTTTCAGCTGAAACTTCCAAAGGTATTTCCAAAGTAGTTGTACCATTTTCTGTTTCCACTGAAAATATATGATAATTGTCTTATCTCTCACTAACATTTAGTATTTCCTGTCTCTCTTATTTTAGACATTCTAGTGGGTGAAGTAGTGGTACTGTTTTTAATTTGAATTTCCCTGACTAATGGTGTAGAACTCTGTTTTATAAGGTTATTTAACTAATGTATGATCTTTGTGAAGTACTTTGTTTAATCGTTTTTGCCTTTTAAAAAAGTTATGTCTTTTTATTATACAGTTGTGAGGTATATTCTGATAAACCTTTGGTCAAATACATGTATTAGAAATATTTTCCCCCAGTCTGTGACTTGCTTATTCATTTTTTTTGTTGATAGCAGTTTAAAATTTTTTGAAACCCATTTTGCAATTTTTATTAGGGTTGATGCTTTATATTAGGTTAAGATATCTCTTAAAGTAGCTTTATATTTTTACTATTTACATTTATATCTATGCTTCATCTTATATTAATTTTTATGAATGGTGCAAAGTGGGAGTTAAGGTTCTTCCTTTTTCTTCTATGTAATTACTCAGAAGTTCTAGTTCTTCAGAGTAGAGACCTCAGAAATAAACTCACACCTATATGGCCAATTAATATACGGCAAAGGAGGCAAGAATATATAATGGGATAAAGACAGTCTATTCAATAAAGGGTGTTGAGAATATTGGACAGATACATGCAAAAAATGAAACTAGACCACCTAATTATATCATATAAAAGCATAAACTCAAAATGGGTGAAAGACTTAAATGTAAGACTTGAGACCATAAAACTTCTAGTAGAAAACATCATCAGTAAACTCTCTGACTTTTGTCTCAGTAATATTTTTTTCTGATATATCTCTTTGGGCATGGGAAACAAAAGAAAATATAAATAAATGGGACTATATTAAACTACAAAGTTTTTGCACAGCAAAGGAAACCATCAACACAAAGAAAAGACGGCCTACTAAGTGGGAGAAGATACTTGCTAATAATACATTTGATAAGAGGCCAATATCCAAAATTTATAAATAAATCATATAACCCAACACCAAAAAACCAAACAATCCAATTAAAAAATGAGCAGAGGACCTGAATAGACACTTCTCTAAAGAGTACATAAAGACAGCCAATAGACATATGAAAAGATACTCAATGTCACTAATCATCAGAGAAATACAAATTAAAACCAATGAGTTATCACCTCACACCTGTTAGAATGACTATCATCAATGAATCAACAAGTGTTGGAGAGGGTACAGAGAAAAGGGAACCCTCATGCACTGTTGGTGAGAATGCAAATAGGTGCAGCCCACTATGTAAAACAGTATGAAAATTCCTCAAGAAACAACTGCCTTATGACCCAGCAATTCCACTTCTGGGTATACATCCCAAAAATCCCCAGACGCTAATTCAAATACCCCCCCCCCACTAAGTTCATTGCAGCATTAGTTACAATAGCTAAAATATAGAAGCAACTCAAGTGTCCGACAACAGATGAGGGGTTAAGAACATGGTACATATAGACTATATTACTCAGCCACTAAAAAAATGAAACCTTACCATTTGCAATGGCATGGATGGAGTTAGAGTGTATTATGCTAAGTGAAATAAGTCAGGCAGAGAAAGAGAAATACCATATGATTTCACTTGTATTTGGAATCTAAAAGAATAAAATAAATGAACAAACAAAAGGAAAATAGATTCATAGATTTAGAGAACTATTCATTGTCAGAGGGGAGGGTGGTTAAAGGGCTGGGTTAAAAAGGTGAAGGGATTAAGAAGTAAAAATTGGTAGTTACAAAATGGTCATAAGGATGTAAAGTACAGCATAAGGAATGTAATCAATAATATTGTAATAACTATGTATGGTGCCAGATGGGTACTAGAATTATCGAGTAGATCACTTCACAAATTATATAATTGTCTAACTACTATTCTGTATGCCTGAAACTAATATAAAATAATATTGAAGGTCAATTATAATTGAAAAATTAAGCAAAAAGAAGTTCCAGTTCTTGAAAAAAAAGATGTTCCTATTCCCATTGAATTGTTCTGGTGCCTTGGTTGAAAATCAACTGACCACACATGTGTAGGTCTATTTCTAAAATTGTTATTGTTATCTATGCCAATAACACACTGCCCTGGTTACTATAGCTTTATACTAAGTCTTGAAATCACTAGATATAACTTTTACTTTTTCAAAATTTTTGGATGTTCTAGGTCCTTTAAATTTCTATATGTGTATTTTGGAATTGGGTTATTAATTTCTGCAAAAAAGTCTGCTGGGGTTCTAATTGGAATTAGATCAATTAGGTCAATTGAAGGAACATTGGCATTGGCATCTTAGCAAACACATACTTCTGAGTCATAAACAATGTATCTTCAATTTCTCTTAGCAATGTTTTACAGTTTTCAGTGTAAAGATTTAGCATACATTTTGTTAAATTTACTCCTGAGTATTTTATAATTTTGATGCTATTGTAAATATTTTTAAAACTTCAGATTTTTAATTATTTATTCCTATAAACAATCCATATAGAAATATAATTAATTTTGGTATACTGACATTGTATTCTGTGACTCTACTAAATTTATTTATTCTAATAGGTTTTGTTTAGTTTTGTTTAGTTTTTGTAGATTCCTTAAAATTTTCTACATAGATTGTTATGTTATCTGTAAATAAAGTTTTACTTCTTTTTTCCAATCTGATTTTTTAAAAATTTTTCTTTTATATCTCATTGCACTTGCTGAAACCTCCAATACAATGCTGACTAGAAGTTGTCAGTGTGCATATCCTTGCCTTGTTTCAGGTTGGGGATAAGTTGTCAGTATTTCACCAGTAAGTATAATTTTGGTTGTAGGGTTTTTTCTTTATAGAGGCCCTTTATTAGGTTGAAGAAATGTGCTTCCTTACATGATATTCCTTTCCTGTAGTTTGCTCTGTCTGGTATTAATATATGCACTCTAGTATTTTTATGATTAGCGTGTGCATGGTAAATCTTTTTACATTTAACAAGTTTTAATCTACCTGTGTCTTTAGATTTGATGTACACTTCTTGCAAACAGTATGCACTTTTTTCTTGCTTTTCATTCAATTTGGCAGTTTGTCTTTTAGTTAAAGTGTTTATTTAGTCCATTTCCACTTACTGTAGTTAGTTGGATGTGTTTAAGGCAACCATTTTGCTATTTGCTTTCAGTTTGTCCCATTGGTTCTTTATTTATTTCTTCTTCCCTACAATTTTTGAATTAAATATAGTTTTATTGTCCTATTAATTTCCTCAGTTGGCTGATTAGTTATATTTCTGTATTTTTTCCCCCAATGGTTGCACTAGAGTTTGCAATGTGAGTCTTCAACTTATCACACTCTAACTTTGAAAGACTATCTGATGGATAAGAACCTAACAGTATTTTACTACCACCTCCATCATTCCTTAACATTACAGTAATATACTTTACATCTGCACTGTTATTTTTATTTTCAACAATCACATACTTTTAAAGAAATTGTGACATGAATGAAGAACCTTTTAGATTTACTTATGTATCTACCTTTGCTGGCACTCTTTGTTCTCTCACTTAGATCTAAATTTCCATCCGGCACATGTCTTTTTTCAGCACACAGAACTTTAATATTTTTGTAGTTCAGGTTTGCTAGCAACAGATTTTCTCAGCTTTTCAGTCTTAAAATGGTTTTATTTGCTCTATTTTTAAAATATTTTCATTAAAGAATTCCAGGTTGACAGATTCAGTTCCTTCTCCTCCCTAGCACCATTCCATTGTCTTTACTTTTATTACTTCTGGTAGAAAGCTGTTGACATATTTTATAATTGTTCTCTGATGCATAATGTGATTTTTCCTCTTGCTGAGACTTTCTCTTTATTGTTGATTTTCAGCAATTTAGGTATGGCATACCATGGTCCATTTTGTGGGCATTTTTTTTCTTTTCAGTTATGATGTGTGTGTGTGTGTGGTGGGTGAGTGATCCTCAGCTCATGGCTTGTTGTGCTTATTGGACATGTGGGTATATTTTTCAAATTTTGAAAAATTTCAACCATCACTTTTATAAATTTTCTTCAGCTCAATCTCTTTGCTCTCCTTCCAGTATTCCAATTACACACAAGTTAGACTAACTGATATTGTTTCACAAGACATTCAGACTATACTATTTTTTTTTCAGAATTTTTTCTCCCTCTCCCTATATCCCTGACTTCAATTTTAATGATATTCCTTAGTGTTTAAGTTGGTATTAAATCCACCCAATGAATCTTTCATTTCAATATTGTATTTATTCAGCTTTTTTTCATAGTTTCCATTTCTCTATTGAGGTTCTCCATTATGTTTATATATTTCCTTTAAATCCTCAAAATATATTTACAATAGTTGTTTTAAAGCCCTTGACTTTTCGTTCTGTGATTTTTTTTCCTTGTTATGGGTCATGTTTCCCTACTTTACCTATCTAGTATTCTTAAAAAATTTGTTTTTGCTTTCCAGTTCCATTCATGCTGTTGCAAAGAGTATGTGAAGCAAAATAAACCAGGTGATGAAATGACAAATACCATATGATCTCACCTTCAACAGGAACCTAATCAACAGAACAAACAAACAAGCAAAATATAACCAAAGACTCTGTTATCTTTTCATTCAGTGACACTCAATAAATGAAATACTGTTAAAAAATCAAACAATGTCCAAATCACTGCCTCTATAAAAAAAATGCTTGAAGGAAAAATTTTTTTATCTTCACTTGAGGACATTTTTTCCATTGCTTTGTAGACAGAGAGGAAGGGAGACAGAGATAGAGATAGAGACAGAAACAATGATGTGAGAGAGAAACATTAATTGGTTGTCTTCTCATATGTACCCCAACTACAGTACATGCCCCAGCTGGGAACCAAACCCACAACCTAGGCATGTGCCCTGACCAGGAATCGAACCTGTGACCTTTTGGTCTACTGGGCAATGCTCCAACCAACAGAGCCTCACTGGCCAGGGTGAGGGAAAATTTTTAAAACATTATACCACACTTTCATTTTATAATGAAAAATATATTTCATTAGAATTGTAGTTTAAGAAAGTAGAACTTCTAAAGAGCAATTTTATCTATTTGAATGACAAACACTGGATATTTGAATGATAAAGTTTACTGAAAGATTTTAGCATTGTAATTTATCATATCATTTTTATATCTCTGATGACTGATTCATTCTCAATGATATATCATACCTGAACTCCCTATTCAAAAGGAATTAAATTTACTGAACATTAATATATACTTTGGTGGCAAGACATTGATGTTCATCAGATACTATCATCAACTAATTGAAATTATTTTAAAGAAGTAAGATTGATTTCAGTGAATCTAGACTAAGAGGCTATATCCATTGTTTAATGGGATGGTTATTAATTTTTACAACTGTTCTTGCCATTAAAAATCTAAGTTAAAAGTAAAAATTGTTATAATTTAAGTGGTAAAGTGAATCCTTCATAATTAAGAATGTGAAAAATAAAACTTTTTTATTTGCAAGGCTGAACATTTATGGTAATTGGAATAGTAAGTGGTCTATAAATAAATATTCATATTGGTGTGGCTATAAGAATGTTAACTTTATTTGCTGCCTCTGGCTATGTAAAGGTTTTAGCTAAAGAACCAAGGCCAAGTGGGCCATTTGGCAATTATCCTCTAAATCAGGGTTGCCAACTATATGCCTAGAGAGCCCAGGCAAATAACTTAAGTGAATGAAGCAGGAAGGATCTGAGTGTACCTGCACTTGTAACTTCTGACTTATAAATGTTAACTGGAATGTTTTTATTTATTTATTTTTATATTTTCTTTAAATTTTTTTTAACATTTATTTATTTATTTATCTTTAGAGGAGAAGGGAAGGAGAGAGGGAGAGAGGGAGAGAAACATCAATGTATGGTTGCCTCTCATGCGTCCCCTGCCGGGAACTGGCCTGCAACCCAGGCATGTGCCCTGACTGGGAATTGAACCTCGATCTCTTGGTTCACAGGCCTGCGCTCAGTCCACTGAGCTACACCAGCCAGGTCTGGAATGCTTTTAAAATACTGTATTGCAAGGTTTAACACTAAAATATCTACAGTTACTAAAATGTAGAAAGAATTGAAGAGTGTTTTGACAAAAAGCAGAGAATTACGGCCAACACTACTCCAACACCAGGGAGGACCCTAGGGATGGTATTTTGAATAGGTGGAGTGCTCTATGTCACCTTGCTGCTCTCTGTAGAAATTTCCCTAAGCCATGACTCAGCTTTAATCCAATAAAGGCTTCTTGGGAACAGACTCTATTAGCAGTGGAAAGGAAAAGATCCTCTGCTGCCACAGCATCTCTTGTATTGGGAAAAACTGAGGGGAAATGAGAGCAAGTTTTAGAACTGAATTTCTTTTTAAAAAATCCTCACCCAAGAATATGTTTTCATTGATTTCATAGAGATAGAAAGGAGGACAGAGAGAGAATGATAGCGAGAGGGGGAAAGAAGGAGGAGGAGAAGAAGAGAGAAACATTGATGTGGGAGAGAAGCATCAATCAGTTGCCTCCTGAATGTGCCCTGACTGGGAATCAAACCCACACCTTTTGATGTAGAGGACAATGCTCCAACGAACCCATCAACCAACCAACCAACTAGGCCACCTGGCCAGGGGAGAACTGAATTTTTCTTTTTTTAAAAAAGATTTTATTTAATTATTTTGAGAAAGAGGGAAAGGGAAAGAGGAAAAAAGAGATAAATATAGACGTGAGAGAGAAACATCAGCTTGTTGCCTCTCATATGCACTCTGAGTGGGGACCCAACCTGCAACCCAGGCATGTGCCCTGACCATAAATCAAACCAGTGACTTTTCACTTTGCGCTACAATGCCTGATCAGTTAAGCCATACTGGTCAGGGTGAACTGAATTTCTTAATATTTATTTGAATACTCTAGATATTTCTGGAATGATGAAACATTTAGAAAGCTTATGTAATTTGTCCATGATGAACTCATTATTTTATCTCCCATGTCAAGAGGCACATTAAAACTTGTCAATTTATTTTGATTGTTGTTTTTTAAGAATATTGTTATTTTTTGCCACTTAATCATTTTTTATTATCTAATTACAGCTGACATACAATATTATATTAGCTTCAGGTGCACACCCCAGTTATTAGACATTATAAAACTAAGTGATCATCCCGATAAATCTCATACCCATATGACACCATACACAGTTATTAGAATATTATTGACTATTTCCTGTGCTGTACTTTATATCCCCATGACTATTCTGTAACAACCAACTTGTACTTCTTAATCCCTTCACCTTTTTCACCCATCCCCCCCATCCCCCTCCCATCTGGCAACCATCAAAATGTTCTCAGTATTTATGAATCTGTTTCTGTACTGTTTGTTTATTTAGATTCAACTGTTCATAGATATGTATTTATTGCCATTTTATTGTTCATATTTTTTATCTTAGTTTTTTCTTCTTCATCTTAAAGAAGACCCTTTAATATTTTATATATTGGTTTGGCAGTGATGAACTCCTTTAGCTTTTTCTTGTCTGGAAAGCTCTTTATCTGTCCTTTGATTTTAAAATAGCTTTGCTGGATGGAGTAATCCTGGTTTAGGTCCTTGCTTTTCATCAGTTTGAATATTTCTTCCATTCCCTTCTGGTCTGCAAAGTTTCTTTTGACAAGTCAGCTGATGGTCTTATGGGAGCTCCCTTGTAGGTAACTATCTGCTTTTAAGATTCTCCTTCTCCCTCCACTCAATCTGGCTCTCTCTCTCTCATTAAACTTTGTTTCAATGGGTCTCAAAATTCTGTGACAGATTTTGGTCAAGTTGTTTCCATTAAAAAGTACTGATTTTAAAAATAAATAAAAACTGTAACACAGAAAAAAACCCAAATGGTCCACAAAACATTCTCCCTTCCTTCTGAAGGTTTTACAATGCATTGCAATCATTAACCAGTCCTTCACTATTAAACTTAAGTGGCCAATTGAGACAAACAGTTCTGAGACCATTGTTCTACCACTGATCAGGACTCAGGTGGCAGGTGTTGTGGATAATATTTAGTCTTCTGAGCTTTCTGGGCAGACTTGGTGACTGCTAGCTTCAGTTGCCCTCTTGTCCACTGCTTTGATGACACCAACAGCAACTGTCTGTCACATGTCAAGAACAGCAAAGCAGCCCCAAGGAGGATAGTCAGAGAAGCTCTCAACACACATGGGCTTGCCAAGGACTATATCAACGATGGTAGCATCACCAGATTTCAAAAACTTTGGGCCATCTTCCAGCTTTTTCCCAAAACATCGATCAATCTTCTTCAGCTCAGTAAATCTGCAAGCAAAATGAGTTGTGTGACAATCCAGAACAGGTGCATATTCGGCACTGATTTGGCCTGGATGGTTGAGGACAATCACATGAGTTGTGAAGCCAGCAGCTTCCATTGGTGGGTCATTTCTGCTCTCACCAGCCACACTGCCATGACAAACATCTTTGACAGACATATTCTTGACATTGAAGCCCACACTGTCCCTAGAAAGAGCTTCACTCAAAGCTTCATGGTGCATTTCAACAGACTTTACTTCAGTTGTAACACTGACTGGAGCAAAGGTGACCACCATGCTAGTTTTGAGAACACCAGTCTCTACTTAGCCCACAGGGACAGTACCAATACCACCAATTTTGTAGACATCCTGGAGGGGCAGATGCAGGGGCTTGTCAGCTGGACGAGTTGGTGGAAGGATGCAATCTCAGCTTCAATCAGCATGGTTCCACTGGCACTGCCATCTTTACGGGTGACTTTCTATCCCTTGAACCAAGGTGTGTTGGTACTTGACTCCAGCCATTCCAACTAGAAATTGGCACAAATGCTACTGTTTCAGGGTTGTAGCCAATTTTCTTAATGTAGGTGAAGACTTCTTTAACAATTTCCTCATATCTCTTCTGGCTGTAGGGAGTCTCAGTGGAATCCATTTTGTTAACACCAACACTCAGCTGTTTCACATCCAGTGTGTAAGCCAGAAGGACATGCTCATGGGTCTGCCCATTCTTGGAGATCCCTGCTTCAAACTCACCAACACCAGGACAGCAACAATCAGGACAGCACAGTCAGCCTGAGATGTGCCTGTAATCATGTTTTTGATAAAGTCTCTGTGTCTGGGGACATCAATGATGGTCACATAATACTTGCTGGTTTTGAATTTCCACAGATATCAGTGGTGGTACCATGCTCCCGTTCAGCTTTCAGTTTATTCAAGACCCAGTCACATGTGAAGGAGCCCTTCCCCATCTCAGCAGCCTCCTTCTTAATTTTTTGATAGTTCTTTTGTCAATCCCCTCACATTTGTAGATCAGATGGCCAGTAGTGGTAGACTTGCCGGAATCTACATGTCCAAATGATTACAATGTTGATGTAAGTTTTTTCCTTTCCCATTTTGGCTTTGATTTAGTGGTGGTTTTCTTGACACCTGTGTTCTGGGGGTAAACCTATTGCAAAAAAGAAGCTCTATTTTTCTTTAACCTTTGGCATTTACGATGTGTCTTGATGTGGGCCTCTTTGTGGTCATCTTGTTTGGGACTCTCTGCACTTTCTGAACTTGTATGTCTATTTTCTTCACCAGGTTAGGAAAGGTTTCTTTCATTATTTTTTTCAAATAGGTTTTCAACTCCTCGTTCTCTATTTTCTCCTTCAAGCACCCATATAATGTGAATCTTGGTACACCTGAAGTTGTCCCAGAGGCTCCTGACACTGTTGTCATTTTTTTGGTTTCCTTTTTCTTTTTGCTGTTCCAATTCGGTATTTTTTTCTTCCTCATATTCCTAATCACTGAATTGATTCTCTGCTTCATCTATTCTATTGCTGATTCTCTGTAAATTATTCTCCATTTAAATTAGTGTATCCTTCATTTCTGATTGGTTCTTTTTATGATTTGTATGTTTTTTTCATGCTGTTGAAGTTCCTTGAGCATGCTTTGCTAAAGGAACAAATAACCATTGTTTTGATCTCTGTATGTGGTAGTTTTGTTTGCCTCCATTTCATTTAGTTTTTTTTCTGGAGATGCCTCCTGTTCTTTCATCTAGGACATGTTTCTTTGTCTCTGCATTTTGGCTGCTTTTCTAAGTTTGTTTCTGTGTACTAGGTAAAGCTGCTATGTCTCCTGGACATGGTAGGTTGGACTTGTGTAGTAGGTGTCCTGTAGGGCCCAGTGGTGCAGCCTCCCTAGTCATTTGAGCTGGACACACCAGGTGCTCCTCTGGGTGGGTAGTATGTACTCTCCAGTTGTAGTTAAGCCTTGATTGCTCTTGGTGTAATTGGGAAGATATGGCTCCCTGCCTGGGGCCACTCAGTACAAGCCACAGAGTGATCTGCAGATGGCTGCTGGTGCTGGGCTTGAAGATGCCCAGGAGAGGCCAAGCTGTGAACCAAGGCCAGCTGCCACTAGTGTCTGGGCCTGGGGATGCTTAGGCAAGAGGAATGGTGCATGCCAAAGCCAGATGCTGCTTGTCTGCAGTTTGTGAAACTTTGAGATATTTTTAGGAAAATCCATAGCAGGAGCCAAGTCAGGCGGTTTGTATGGAAAAGTCATCGGAAATGGCTTGGGTGGACCAGCAAATTGGGTGGGGCAAGGTCTCAGGAAATCACCAGGGTGGGGTGAACAGTGGGAGCCAGGTTAATGGAGATTCAGCTTTGGCACCTGCCTACTGGCTCTGTGGGGTAAGGAGATGTCTCAGAAAAGGAACAATGGTCTCTGCCAGCACTTCAGTCTGGCAAAAAGCTGACTCTCCAGCTCTTCCCCCAATGCCAGGAAATTTAGTTCCTCCCCATATTTCCCTGGTGCCTTTCAAGTTGCTGCCCCAGCACTAGAGCTCAGAGGGAGCAAGTCTGAATAATTCTGCACATGGGCTCTTTAAGAGAACTGCCTGGGACTCCAGAAGTCTCCATCTCACTCACCCACACTCCCCCCAGCAGTTTTTACAGTCAGATGTTATGGTGACTTCTTTTCCTGGGCCTGGAACCCTGGGCTGGGGTTCTGGTGTGGGGCTGGAGAGCATTCTGTGGTACACAGTTCAGAGAGACCTCTGGGCTAAGCTGGTCAGAATGTCCCCCTGGAGGCTGCTCCTGTGAGCCTTTGCTCCCTAAGGCCATCATCCCCTCAGCATCCTTCAGCCTTTTGGGGCAGGAAATAGAGAGCAAAACAGTTTCCATCACCAACAAAGTTGTCACTTCATCCTTAGAAACCAAATGGGCTGAATAGTGATGCTGTGTGGATAGGGAAGGCAGGCACTTGGGAGTACCACCTGTGCAACTGAACCTGAACATCTGTTCTGAGCTTTCAGGAGATTCCCACCATGTGACTGTAAGGTGAGAGGGAGGGTAGAGGCAAGGAGGGGGGAGGTTGTAGAGTAGAGAACTAACTATAATTGGGTTTGGATCTTGCTTTCTCATTCACTAGCTCAGTAACTATAGGCAGGTTGCTTAGATCTTTCTGAGCCTCAGCTTTTTGAGAAAAATGGCAGTTATATACCCATTTGAGGATTAAATGAGTTACTATAGGTAAAAAAATACTGTTTTGTTTTCAGTATGTTTATTCTTATGATTACATTTTATTTTTGGAAATTTTACATTGGTTTTCTAACTGTAAGGCATATAAAGTTTTCCTTTTTATTATTTTCCAGTTTTATTGAGGTATAATTGATATATATCACTGTATAAGCTTAAGGTGTACAGCAGAATGGTTTGACTTACACATATTTTGAAATGATTATCACAATAAGTTTAGTTACTAGCCATCAGCTCATATAAATGAAAAGAGAAAGCAAAAAAAGAACATTTTTTTCCTTGTGATGAGAACTCTTAGGATTTACTCTTTTAACAGCTTTCCTAAATATCATACAGTAGTATTAACTATAGTCATCATATGGTACATTATATCCTTAGTAATTTTTATCTTTTAACTAGGAAGTTTGTACCTTTTGCCTACCTTTTTCCATTTCTTCCTCCTACTATCCCCTGCCTCAGGTAAGCACAAAATTGTTCTTTTTTTTCCATGAATTTTGTTGTTGTTGTTATTTTAGATTCCACACATGAGATCATACAGTATTGGTCTTTGACATATTTTGCTTAGCATAATGCCCTCAAGGTCCATCAATGTTGCAAACAGCAGTATATCCTCATTTTTAATAGCTGAGTAATATTGCATTGTATGTATGATATGTGATACTGTATATCACCTTGACACACAGCATCTGTATCCATTCATGTGTTGATGAAAACTTAGGTTATTTCCATGTCTTGGCTATTGTAAATAGTGTTGATCAGAACATGGGAATGCAAACATCTTTTGAGTTAGTGTTTTTATTTCCTTTGGATATATTCCCAGAAGTGACACTGCTGGGTCATATGGTAGTTATATTTTTAATTTTTTTGCAGATTCTCCATACTGTTTTCCATAGTGGCTGTAAAACTTTACAATCCCACCTACAGCGTACAAGGGTTCCCTTTTCTTCACATCCTTACTAGCATTTTCTATGTCTTGTCTTTTTGATGGTGACCATCCTAATGGGCATGACTGCCCTAATGGGCATATCCCACTTCATTAATTGTGGTTTTGGTTTACATTTCCCTGATGAACACAGATGTTGAGCACCTTTTCATGTGCCTGTCGGCTTTTCACATCTTCTTTGCAAAAGTCTAGAAAGGTATTTTGGCCATATTTACATTGGATTATTTGTATTAGTTTTTGTTATTGAGTTGAATGAGTTCTTTGTATATTTTGGATATTAGCTCCTTATCAGATATATGGTTTGCAAATATTTTTTTCCTATTCTGTATGTTGTGTTTTCACTTTGTTGATTTGTTTCTTTCATTGTAAGATTTTTAGTTTGACGTTCCACTTTTTTTTATTTTGTTGCTTATGTGTTAGCTGTCATATAAAAAATAATCATTGCCAAGACCCATGTTAAGTAGCTTTTCTCCTCTGTTTTCTTCAAGGAGTTTCTTAGTCTTAGGTCTTATGTTTAAGTCTTTAATCCATTTCAAGTTAATTTTATGAGTTGTATAAGATAGGGATCTAGTTTCATTCTTTTACATGTGAATATCCAATTTTCCTGCATTATTTATCAAAAGGACTTTTTTTCTTCCATTGAGTATTCTTAGCTCCCAGATCAAATATTAGTTGACATACATGCTTGCATTTTATTTCTTGGCTCTAAATTATGTTCTATTGATCTATCTATCTGATCTGTTTTATGCTGGTACCATACTCTCTTGAATACTATAACTTTATAGTATAGCTTGAAATCAGGAAGTATGATGCCTCCCACTTCGTTGTTCTTTTATTTTTAATTTTTAATTTATGTACTGATTTTTTTAGAGAGAGACAAGAAGGGTGGGGAGAGATAGAGAAACTAGAAACACTGACGTGTTGTTCCACTTATTTATGC
The DNA here is from genome assembly GCA_004027475.1 of Anoura caudifer. NCBI lineage: Eukaryota > Metazoa > Chordata > Mammalia > Chiroptera > Phyllostomidae > Anoura > Anoura caudifer. The sequence goes on along the minus strand of PVKU01011761.1, from coordinate 12,383 downwards.
ATTCACTGGTTGATTCTTGTATGTGCCCTGACTAGGGATTGAACCTGCAACCTTGGTGTATTGGGGTGACACTCTAACCAAGTGAACTACCCAGCCAGGGCTCCACTTTGTTTCTTTCTCAGGATTGCTTTGGTTATTCAGGGATATTTTTGTGGTTCCCAAATAAATTTTAGGATTTTTTTCTACTTCTATAAAAAAAATGCCATTGGAATCTTGATAAGGATTGCACTGGATACATAGATGGCTTTTTGGCAGTATGGACATGTTAAGATTTTAATTCTTCCAATCCATGAACATGAGAAACCTTTTCATTTATTTGAGTATTCTTTGATTTCCTTCAACATTGTCTTATATTTTTCATAATAAAGATCTTTCAACTCCTTGGTTAAGATTATTCCTAAGTATCTTATTATTTTTTGATGCTATTATAAATGACATTGATTTATTTCTTTTACAACATACATAAATGCTACTGATTTTTACGTGATTTTTGTATCCTGCAACTTTACTAAATTTGTTGACTAGATCTAGCAGGGTTTTTTTTTTTTTTCATGGAATTTTTTAGGATATTATGTATATAAAATCATGTTATCTGCAAATAGACACAATTTTTCATTTTCCTTTCCAATTTTGATAACTTTTATTGCTTTTTCTTGCCTGACTGCTCTGGCAAGGACTTCCAGTACTATGTTGAGCAGGAGTGGTGATAGTGAACACGATTGTTTTGTTGCTGATCTTAGAGGAAAAGCTTTTGACCTTTCCCCACTGAGTATGATATTAACTATGGGCTTAAAATATATGACTTTTATTATATTGAGGTACATTCTTTCTACACCTAATTTGTTAAGAGTTTTTTTTTTTAATCATGAGTGAATGTTGATTTTGTCATGCTTTTTCCAGTTCTGGTAGTTTAGGTATAGACAAGTTTGCTGCAAGCATGTTTGACAGAAGCATTTTGTCACAAACATTTAGCAACATATCTGATTGGACACAAGGCAATTTCACTGTAAAAAATAAAAGAACAAAAAATAAAGGAACATTAAAAATGACATAATGAAACAAAAATTATTAAAATTAAAGACTTTATTGTGAAAAATAAAAAGACATTGTCTTTGAAATCTTTTATTCATATTAATAAACATTTTTTGTCTTAGTATATCACTTTTCACTTCTTTTACTAAAATGTCTTTCTTCATTAAGAGAGGTATCAGTTTCCAACTAAAGAATAGATAATTAATGCTCTCAAAGACTGAATTAGTAGATGCCTATTTCATATTTTATACAGCTTGTTAAACTTTAGGTTTTGATGGGTGGGAGGGCTGACTGTGCTCACTGAAAAATTTTGAAAAACTGATGTTATCATTTTCTAATATGTATACAATGTGACTAAGTTTTACATACTATAAAATGGAAGTACCATGAGAATGTGATCTGGGCAAATTTATATAATATGAAATGAACTACTGTGAGAACTTCATCAGTGGAGTATTGTATGATATTTAGCTAAGATTTGTACAACAGGAGCATTATGAGAACACTGTTAATGGAGAACAGTATGCAATCTGGCTAACATTGATTTACTATAAAAAGGAGAGTACTGCAAAAACTTTGTCAACAGAGAAAATGAAACCAAACTATCAACTAATTATTTTATGTTTTACAACAAAATTGCCTTACAGACAATTAGTGTACAGGAAAAATGTTTGTGGTGAAAATGCTTGTGGCAAGGATGTTTGCAATGAAACACCTAGAACTGCTTTTTCTGCATCTACTGAAATGATCATACAATTTTTCTTTCTTTCTATTAATATGATATATCACACTGCTTTATGTATGTTGAAAAATTCCTGTATCCAGGTGTAAATCTCATTGATCAAGGTGAAAGATCCTTTTAATGAGCTAAATTCAGTTTGCTAGTATTTTATTGAGAACTTTTGCATATGTATTGATCAGGGGTATTGGTCTGTAGTTTTCTTTTCTGCTAGTGTCCTTTTCTGGCTGTGCTATCAGGGTTATGCTGGTCTCATAAATTGACTTTGGAATTTACCTCCTCTTCAATTTTGGAAGAGTTTGAGAAGAACTGGTGTTAATTTTTTAGAGTTTGGTAAAATTCATTAGTGAAGGCATCTGGGCCTAGGCTTTTATGTGTTGGGAGATTTTGGATTTACTAACTCAATCTTCTCACTAATAATTAGTTTATTCAGACTTTCTATTTCTTCCTGATTCAGTCTTGATAGTTTGAACACTTCTAAAAATTTTTCCATTTCTTCTAGGTTATCCAGTTTTTGGTGTATAGTTGTTTATAGTAGCCTCTTACAATTCTTTCTGTGGTATCAGTTGTAATGTCTCCTTTTTTCACTTAAATTTTTTTTGATTTGGGTCCTGTCATTTTTCCTTGGTTGATCTAGCCAATGGTGTGTCAATTTTGTTTATCTTTGCAGAAAACCAAAGTTTCTTAGTTTCTCTTAGTTTGGTTAATCTTTTCTATTGTTTTACTGTTCTCTATTTCATTTATTTCTGCTCTGATCTTTACTATATCCTTCTTTCTGCTAACTTTGGACTCAGTTTGTTCTTAACTTTCTAGTTCCTTAAAGCATAGTTATGGTTTCTATTTGGGGTCTTTCTTGCTTCTTAAGGAAGGAATTTATTGCTATGAACTTCCCTCTTGCAACCTTTCTTGCTGAGTCCCACACCTTTTGATATGCTGTGTTTCCATTTTTGTTTGGTCTTTTATTTCTTTGATCTGTTGGTTATTCACGAGAGTGTTGTTCAATTTTCATGTATGTATGGATTTTTCAATTTTATTCTTGTTATTGATTTCTAGTTTCTTATCATTGTGGTCAAAAGTGTGACTGATATATAATCAATCTCCTTGAATTTGCTAAGACTTGTAGCCAAACATAACTATCCATGTTCCATGTGCACTTGAGAAGATTGTGTTTTCTGCTGTTATCAGATAGAATGGTCTATACAAGTCTGATAGGTCTACTGGTTGGTAGCATTGTTCAAATGTGCTGTTTCTTTATAGATTCTCTGACTGGATGACATATCTATTATTGAGATTGAAGTATTAAAGTCCTTACTCTTATTGTATTGCTGTTTATTTCTCCTTTCAGCCTTGTTAGATTTTGCTTTATGTATTTAGGTGCTCAAATGTTGGGTGCATATTTTTTCAATTATTATACCTATTTCAGAGCCTTTGAGCCTCTTGAACTGGGTATGTATTTCTTGCTCTACATTTGGAACATATTTAGGAATTATTGCTTGAAATACAGTTTATGTCCTTTCCTCTTTCTCTTCAAATCCTGTCCCTTAAAGGAAATATTGTTTCTCTTCATTGTGTCCCATAACTCCTATTGGTTTTCTTTACTCTTTTTCGTTCTTTTTCTTTTTACTCCTCAGACTGAATAATTTCATTTGTCCTATCTCCCAAGTCACTGACTCTTTCTTCTTCTTCTTTTTTTTACTTTTTCAAATGCATATAAAAATAATCTTTATTATATTTTTGCTGTTGTCATTTAGTCCCCTTATACCCTCCTCCTCCCAGCAATCACCATCCTACTGTGTATGTCTTCGAGTCCTTTTGTTTTTTTTTTGCTCAATCCCTCCACTAACTGTTATGTTCTCCATCTATGAGTCTGTCTCTCTTTTTCTTGTTATTCAATTTGTCCATCAGATTCCACATATGAGTGAAATCACATGGTATTTGTCTTTCTCTGACTGGCTTATTTCACTTAGCTTAACCTTCTCCAGGTCCATCCATACTATTGCAAAGGGTAAAATTTGCTTCTTTTTTATGACCAAGTAGAATTCCATCATGTGAATGTTCCATAGTTGTTTTATCTACTCATCTATTGATACACACTTGGGCTGCCTCCATATCTTGGCAATTGTAAATAATGCTGTAATGGTCATGGGGGTGCTTATGTTCTTTCAAATTAGTGTTTTGGGTTCCTTTGGATGTATTCCCAGAAGTGGGATTGCTGGGTCAAAAGGCAGATCCATTTTTAATTTTTTGAGGCATCTCCATACTGGTTTCCACAGTGGCTGCAACAGTCTACATTCCCACCAATGGTGCAAAAGTGCTCCCCTTTCTCCAAATCCTTGCCAACACTTGTTGTTTTTTGATTTAATGATGATGGCCATTCTAACATGTGTGAGATGGTATCTCATTGTGGAATTTATTTGCATTTCTCCGATGATTAGTGATGTTGAATATCTTTTCATATGTCTATTGGCCATCTGTATATCCTCTTTGGAGAAGTATCTTTTCAGATCTTTTGCTCAATGTTTAATTGGGTTATTTATTTATTTGGTGTTGAGTTTTGTAAGTACTTTATAAATTTTGGATATTAATCCCTTATCAGATACATTGGTGAATATGTTGTCCCATCCTGTGGGTTGTCTTTTTATTTTGTTGACAATTTCCTTTGCTGCGCCAAAACTTTTTAGTTTGATGAAGTCCCATTAGTTTATTTTTTCTTTTGTCTCCCTTGCCTGGGGAGATATATCTGATAAAAAATTTCTATGAGTAATGTCCAACATTTTGCTGCCTATGTTTTCTTCTAGGATTTTATGGTTTTGGGTCTAACATTTAAGTCTTTGATCTATTTTGAATTTATTCTTGTGTGTGGTATAAGAACGTGGTCTTGTTTAATTTTTCTGCATGTATCTGTCCAATTTTCCCAACACCATTTACTGAATAGACTATTTAGGCCATTTTAATGTGCTTGCTTCCTCTGCTAAATATTAATTGACTATAAAGGTGTGTGTTTCTTTCCGGGCTCTCTATTCTGTTCCATTTCATTGATCTATGTTTGTTTATATGTCAGTATTAGGCTGTTTTGATTACTATGGCCTTGTACTATAGTTTCATATTCAGTAGTGTGATTCCTCCAACTTTGTTCTTTTTCAGGACTGCTGTTGCTATGTGGGGCCTTGTGTGGTTCCAAATTGCTTTGGGTAGTATGGATATTTTGATGATGTTAATTCTTCCTATCCATAAACATAGTATGTTTATGGCTTCTACTTATATGCATCTTCTTCTATTTAGTGTCTTATAATTTTCCAAGTACAAGTCTTTTACAGCATTGATTAGGTTTATTTCTAGGTATTTTATTCTTTTTGCGAATAAAAATTGTGAATGAGATTATTTTACTAATTTCCCTTTCTGTTAGTATGTTATTGGCATATAAAAATACAGCTGATTTCTGGATATTAACTTTGTATCCTGCTAATTTGCTTACCATACTTTTCAGACTATAAGATGCCCTCCCCCGCCCCCACAAATTTAGGAGGAATAATGGTTGTTAATGCTGCTTTTGAGTTCTGTTTACATTTACATTGGTGAAATATTATGTTATTTATGTTATTAAATATTTTACCACATTTTTTGCTTCAAATATTTTTCCTATTTTCCTCCTCTAAAACCTGGGTGCATCTTATGGTACAAAAAATAGGGTAATTAATTCATCAGTTCTAATAGTCTCTTGGTGGAGTTTTTGGGGTTCTTTATGTACAGTATCATGTCATCTGTGAATAAACGTAAGTTTTGCTTCTTCCTTTCCAATTTGGATGCCTTTTATTTTTCTTCTTGTCTTAAGATAAGAACTGACTTCCAGTTCTATGCTGGATAAGATGGGTGGGAGTGGAAATCCCTGTCTTGTTCCTGACCTTAAGGGGAATGCTTGTAGTTATTGCCCATTGAGTATGATGCTGGTATTGGGTTTGTCACATATGGACTTTATTATGTTTGGGTATGTTCTCTGTATTCCCACTGTGCTGAGTTTTTATCATAAATGGGTGCCAGATTTTATCAAAAGCTTTTTCTGCATCTATTGATATAATCATGTAGTATTTATCCTTCATTTTGTTTATGTTGTGAATCACATTTATTGATTTGCGAATGTTGTAGCACCTTGCGTTACCAGAATAAATCCCATTCGATCATGGTGTATGATCTTTTTGATGCACTGCTATTTTCAGTTTGCTAATATTTTGTTGAGGATTTTCACATCTATGTTTATCAGTGATACTGGCCTATAATTTTCTTCCTTTGTTGTGTCTTTATCTGGTTTTGGAATTAGGATAATGCTGGACTTAGAAAATGATTTTGAGAAGCTTATTTCCTCTTCAATTTCACAAAATAGTTTGAGAAGAAGAGGTGTTATTTCTTTGTGGAATGTTTGATAAAATTCACCTGTGAAGCCACCTGGTCCAGGACTTTTGTTTGCTGGGAGTTTTTTTGCTTACTGTTTCAATTACATTAGGTGTAATCTGTTTACTCAGTTTCTCTGATTTTTCCTGATTTATATTTGGAAGGTTGTGTGTTTCTAGGAACTTATCCATTTTGTCAAGTTTGTCCGGTTGGTGGCATATAATTATTCATAATAATTTCTTACATTCCTTTGTATTTCTTTGGTGTCAGTTGTTATTTCTTCTCTTTCACTTCTGATTTCATTTATTTAGGTCCTTTCTCTCTTTTTCTTGATGAATCTGGTTAAAAGTCTGTCAGTCTTCTATATCCTTTCAAAGAACAAGCTCTTGGATTCATTGAACTTTTGTGTCTTGTTTTTAGACTCTATTTCATTTATTTCTGCTCTGAACTTAATTCTTTCTTTCCTTCTACTCCCACTGGGCTTTGTTGTTTTTCCTTTTCCAGTTTGTTTAAATGAGAAGTTAGATTTTTTTTTAAAGAATAATTTCAAGTTACTGTACTTTTTTTGCCCGTAGTTTTTTTTTTTTTAATATTTATTTATTTTTTAGAGAGAGGGGAAGGAGAAAGGGAAGGACAGAAATATCAATGTACAATTGCCTCTTCGTGCCCTCTACTGGGAACCTGGCCCGCAAACCAGGCATGTGCCCTGACTGGGAATTGAACCAGTGACCCTTTGGTTCACAGCCAGTGCTCAATCCACTGAGCTACACTAGCCAGGGAGAGAAGTTAGATTTTTTATTTGAGTTTTTCTTTTGCTTTTTTTTGTTTTATTTTTTATTTTAATTGTTGTACAGTTATCTGTCTTTTACTCCCATCCCAGCCCACTGCCCCAACCCTCCCCACCTCCCTCCCATATCCACACCCCGCCCCAGTTTTTGTCCATGTCTCTTTCATACTTGTTGCTCCAAACTCTTCCCCTTTTCCCCTGAAATTCCCTCCCCCTCCCCTCTGGTCACTGTCAGCCTGTTCTCAATTACACTGTCTTTGGTTATATTATGCTTGCTTGTTTGTTTTGGTGATTAGGTTCCTGTTAAAGGTGAGATCATATGGTATTTGTCTTTCACTGCCTGGCATGTTTCCCTTAGCACAGTGCTCTCCAGTTCCATCCATGCTGTTGCAAAGGGTGGGAGCTCCTTCTTTCTTTCTGCTGCATAGAATTCCATTGTGTAAATGTACCATAGTCTCTTGATCCATTCATTTACTGATGGGCACCTAGGTTGCTTCCAACACTTGGCTATTGTAAATTGTGCTGGTATGAACATTGGGGTACATAGGTTCTTTTGGATTGGCGTTTCAGGGTTCTTAGGGTATAATCCTAGCAGTGGGATTGCTGGGTCAAAAGGTAGATCCATTTTTAGTTTCCTTAGAAAATTCCATACTGCTTTCCATAGTGGTTGTACCAGTCTGCAATCCCACCAGCAGTGCACTAGGGTCTCCTTTTCTCCACAACCTCTCCAACACTTATTGTTGTTGCTTTGTTTATGATGGCCATTGTGACTGGTGTGAAGTGGTATCTCATTGTGGTTTTCATTTGCATCTCTCTGATAGCTAGCAATATTGAACATCTTTTCATGTGTCTCTGGATCCTCTGTTATGTCCTCCTTAGAGAAGTGTCTGTTCAAGTCTTTTGCCCATTTTTTAATTGGGCTGCTTGTCTTCTTAGAGTGGAGTCGTGTAATTTCTTTATATATTTTGGAGATTAAACCCTTGTCTGAGGTATCATTGGTAAATATGTTTTCCCATACAGCTGGTTCTCTTTTTATTTTAATACTGTTTTCTTTAGCTGTGCAGAACCTTTTTATTTTGATGATATCCCATTTGTCTATTCTTTCCTTTATGTCAATTGCTTTAGGTGATAATATCAGTAAAAATGTTGCTGCATGAAATATCTGAGATTTTCCTACCTATGTTCTCCTCTAGCACTTTAATGGTGTCACGGCTTATATCGAAATCTTTTATCCACCTTGAATTTATTTTTGTGTATGGTGTAAGTTGGTGCTTGAGTTTTTTTTTTTTTTTTGCACATAGCTGTCCAGTTCTCCCAACACAACTTGTTGAAGAGGCTGGTTTTAGTCCATTTTATGTTGCTGCCCCCATTGTTGAATATTTATTGACCGTAGAGACAGGTTTGTTTGTGGGCTCTCTGTTCTGTTCCATTGGTCCATGAGCCTGTTTTTATGATAGTACCAGGCTGTTTTGATTATAGTAGCCTTGTAATACAGTTTGGTGACAGGTAATGTGATCCCTCCTACTTTGCTCTTCTTTCTCAAAATTGCTGCAGCTATTTGAGGTCGTTTATAATTCCATATAAATTTTTGAAGTGTTTGTTCTATGTCTCTAAACTATGCCATTGGTACTTTAATAGGTATTGCATTGAATCTGTACATTGCTTTGGGTAGTATGGACATTTTGATGATGTTAATTCTTCCAATCTATGAACACAGTATATGTTTCTATTTGTTTGTGTCTTCCTTGATTTCTTTCTTCAGTGTTGTGTAGTTTTCTGCATACAGGTCTATGTTTAGGTTTAGGTTTATTCCTAGGTATTTTATTTTTCTTTTTGCTATATCGAATGGGATTTTTTTCTTGATTTCTGCTTCTGCTGTTTCATTGTTGGTATACAAAAATGCCTTTGATTTCTGGATATTGACTTTGTATCCGGCTGTTTGGCCAAATTCATTTATTAGGTCGAGCAGCTTTTTGGCCAAGTCTATAGGATTTTCTATGTACACTATCATGTCATCTGCAAACAATGATAATCACTATGGCTAAGAGTTCCAATACTATATTGAATAGAAGTGGTGAAAGTGGACAACCTTGTCTTGTTCCTGATCTTAGTGGAAAAGATTTTAGTTTTTGCCCATTGAGTATGATGTTGGCTGTAGGTCTCTCATATATGGCCTTTATTATGTTGAGGAATGCTCCCTTTATTCCCACTTTGCTGAGTGTTTTTATCACAAATAGGTGTTGTACCTTATCAGATGCTTTTTCCACATCTATTGATATGATCATGTAATTTTTGTCTTTGCTTTTGGTTATGTGATGTATTACATGTACTGATTTGTGAATGTCGAACCATCCTTGCATCCCTGGGATGAATCCCAGTTGGTCATGGTGTATGATCTTTTTAGTGTATTGTTGGATGTGGTTTGCCAATATTTTGTTGAGGATTTTAGCGTCTATGTTCATCAATGATATTGGCCTGAAGTTTTCTTTCTTTGTTGTGTCTTTATCTGGTTTTGGGATTGGGATGATGCTGGCTTCAAAAAAGAGTTTGGGAGTCTTCCATCATTTTGGATTTTTTGGAATAGTCTGTGAAGGATAGGGGTTAGCTCTTCCTTAAATGCATTGTAGAATTCTCGTGTGAAATCATCTGATCCAGGGCTTTTGTGTGTCTGGAGTTTTTTGATTACTGCTTCAATTTCATCTGCTGTTATTGGTCTGTTCAAGCTTTCTGCTTCTTCTTCATTCAATTTCAGAAGATTATATTTTTCTAGAAACTTGTCCATTTCACCTAGGTTTTCAAATTTCTTGGTGTACAGTTCTTCACAGTTATTTTCCATTGTATTTCTGTGGTGTCAGATGTAATCTCTCCTCTTTCATTTCTGATTGTGTTTATTTGGGTCTTCCATCTTTTTTTCTTGATGAGCCTGTTTAATGGCTTGTTGATTTTGTTTATGTTTTCAAAGAACGAGCTCCTGGATTCATTGATCCTTAGAATTGTGCTTTTAGTCTCTATGTCATTTAATTCTACTCTGATCTTGGTTATTTCCTTCCTTCTACTTGCTCTGGGCTGTCTTTGTTGTTGTTTCTCAAGTTCTTGCAGGTGTAGGGTTAAGCTGTTTGTTTGAAATGTTTCTATCTTTTTTAGGTAGGCCTGTATTGCTATGAACTTCCCTCTCAGGACTGCCTTCACTGTATCCCATAAGTTTTGGGTCATTGTGAGTTCATTTTCATTTGTTTCCAGAAAGTTTTTGATTTATTCCCTAATTTCATTCTTGACCCATTCATTGTCTAATAGCATGCTATTCAATCTCCATAATTTTGAGGGTTTGGGGTTTTCCCCCTTGGGGTTGGTTTCTAGTTTCAGTCCCTTGAGGTTGGAGAAAATGCTTGGTATGACTTCAGTTTTCGTGAATTTGTTGAGGCTTCTTTTGTGTCCTATCATGTGGTCTATCTTTGAAAATGTTCCATGTGCATTTGAAAAAAATGTGTATTTAGTTTCTTTGGGATGAAGGGGTCTATATATATCAGTTAAGTCCATTTCATCTAGAGTGTTGTTCAATGCCACAATATCTTTGTTGATATTTTGTTTGGAAGATACGTCCATTTTTGACAGTAGGGTGTTAAAATCCCCTACTATAATTGTGTTGCTGTCAATATCTTTCTTGAAGTCCTCTAAGATTTTCTTTATGTATCTAGGTGCTCCTATGTTGGGTGCATATATATTTACAATGCTTACGTCTTCCTGGTGGATTCTTCCCTTGAGTATTATGAAGTGATCTTCTGGGTCTCTCTTTATGGCCCTTCTTTTGAAGTCTATTTTGTCTGATATGTGTATTGCTACTGTGGCTTTTTTCCCTATCCATTTGCTTGGAAAATTTGTTTCCAGCCTTTCACTTTAAGTCTGTGTAGGGCTTTCGTCCTGAGGTGGGTCTCTTGTAGGCAGCATATGTGTGGGTCATGCTTTCTTATCCATTCAGCTATTCTGTGTCTTTTGATTGGAGCATTTAATCCATTTATGTTTAAGGTTATTATTGATAGGTACTTATTCATTGCCATTTTCATACCTGTGTTCCTCTCTCTCTCTCTCTTTTCCTTCCTTTCCTTAAAGCAGTCCCTTTAGCATCTCTTGCAGAACTGCTTTGGTAGAGGTGTATTCTTTTAGACTTCTTTTGTCTGGGAAGCTCCTTATTTAGTCTTCTATCTTGTTTGAAAGCCTGGCTGGGTAAAGTAGTCTTGGTTGCAGGCCTTTGGTTCTCATTACTTGGAATATTTCTTGCCATTCTCTCCTGGCTTGGAGCATTGCCATTGAGAAGTCAGCTGCTAACCATATTGGGGCTCCCTTGTATGTTACTTCCTGTTTCTCCCTTGCTGCCTTTAAGATTCTCTCTTTGCCTTGGAATTTTGCCATTTTAATTATGATGTGTCTTGAAGTGGGCCTCTTTGGGTTCCTCTTGATTGGGACTCTCTGTGTTTCCTGGATTTGTGTGACTTTTTCTGTCATCAAATTAGGGAAGTTTTCCATCATGACTTTTTCAAACAGGTTTTCTGTCCCTTGCTCTTCTTCTTCTTCTCCTTCTGGTATCCCTATTATATGGATATTATTAGGTTTCATATTGTCTTGCATTTCTCTTATTCCCTCTTCATTCTTTCTGAGCCTCTTTTCCTTTTCTTGCTCTTTCTCGGTGTTTTTTCCTACTTTGTTTTCCAGCTCGCTGTTCCAATCTTTTGCTTCACTGATTCTGCTTTTGATTCCTTCTACTGTGTTCTTCAGTTCAGAAATTGTATTCTACATTTCCTCTTGGCCCTTGTTGATAGTTCATATTTCCTTTTTCATGTTGATATAGTTTGCAGTGAGTTCATTGCAGCTTCCCTGTAGTTTCTTGTAGCTCATTGTGAGCTCATTGAGTTTCCTGATAACCATTGCCTTGAACTCAATATCTGATAGTTGAGTTGTCTCTGTTTCACTTAGCATTGTTTCTGAGGCTTTCTCCTTTCCTTTCATTTGGGGATTGTTTCTTTGTCTTCCCATTGTTTGTGAGACTATTCTTGTTAGCCTCAGCTTCTTAAATTGATCTGTTCTGGCTCCCTGGGTTTACTGTGTGAACTTCTGTGTTAGAATACCTGCAAGATTTAGTCGTGTAGTCTCCTTCGGGTATCCTGGTAATCACAGCTTCCACTGTCTCAGCTGTTGGAATGCCCCCTCTTTGGGACCAGCTCTGGTTTTTTCACTGTTCCTGTTTTTTTTTTTTTTGTTTTTGTCTCACTCGTGGGTATTTAAAAAGAGAAAAGAGGAAGAAAAAATGAATAAGGAAGAAAGAAAAGAGGAAGAGGAGATAAAATTTGAAAGGAAGAAAGAAGGCGTAGAACAAGAAAGAAGTAAAGAGAAGCAAAAGGAGATGAGGAGAAAAAAAGATAAAAATAGTGAAAAAATAATAAAAAA
>PVKU01011760.1:0-40839 GCA_004027475.1 Anoura caudifer | reverse complement strand
GGAAGGGAAGATAAAGTGCTTCTCAGATAAGGTCAAGTTAAAGGAGTTCATCATCACCAAGCCCTTATTATATGAAATGTTAAAGGGACTTATCTAAGAAAAAGAAGATAAAAAATATGAACAGTAAAAAGACAGCAAACTCACAGGTATTAACAACCAGACCTAAAACAAAAGCCAACTAAGCAAACCACTAGAACGGAAACAGAAACACAGAAATGGAGATCACATGGAGGGTTAGCAACAGGGGAGTGGGAGGAGGAGAGAGGGGGACAAGGTACAGAGAACAAGTAGCATATATGGTGGGTAGAAAATAGACAGGGGGAGGGCAAGAATAGTGAGGAGAAAGTAGAAGCTAAAGAACTTATGACACATGGACATGAACTAAAGGGGGGAAATGTGGGTGGGAGGGGGTGTGCAGGGTGGAGGGGAATGATGGGGGGAAAATGGGACAACTGTAATAGCATAATCAATAAAATATATTTAAAAAATAAAATAAAATGTCATATGTCATATTATTTACTGATAATAGTAAATGTATGTTTACTCTTTACAAAGCAGTTTTTTGTAAATTACTGTATTCAATATTGCTTACCTACTTCTCCAAAAAAAAGTTCTGAGAAACATGGGACAGATATTATTACATAGGTTACCATATTCATGAATTATTTGAAAGGTCAAAATAAAATGAGACTACACAAAATTGTTTTTAAGTAGCATTTGTATTTAGAATCTACCAATTTTATTTTCATTTTGCCCTTTTCTGAATTGTGTTTTATCTCTTTTTACATTTGTAGCTTAAATAATACTGTGAATTTTAAAGCCACCTCAAATCTTTATTGAATAAAATAAAATGAATATAAATAGCATGGCGTTATTTTCTCTACCTTACAGGTAAAGAAACTGAGGGCTTGAAAGAGTAAATGACCATTATCAATAATACATTATGAGTTGTAAGTTATGAAGTTAACATTATGAATTATGATATTATAGCTCATAAACGTATTATGACCTATAAGTTACAGAGCAGGAACTTCTCTTCCTTCACAATCATGGTAGTTCTCAAAGCAGCGGTAATCAGCCCTGGCTGCTGTGGCTCAATGATTGAGGGCCTTCCTGCGAATCGAAGGGTTGCCAGTTCAATTCATGGCCTAGGGCACATGCCTGGGATGTCAGCCAGGTCCCCTGCAGGGGGTGTGCGAGAGGCAACCACACATGGATGTTTCTCTCCCTCTCTTCTCTTTCCTTTCCCCTCTCTAAAAAATAAATAAATAAAATCTTTAAAAAAAAATAGCTGCATTATGCTTAGCGAAATAAGCCAGGTGGTGAAAGACAAATACCATATGGTCTCACCTTTAACAGGAACCTAATCAACAAAACAAACAAACAAGCAAAATATAACCAAAGACACTGAAATTGAGAACAGGCTGACAGTCACCAGAGGGGAGAGGGGAGGGAAGATCAGGGGAAAAGGGGGAAGGGTTTGGAGCAACAAGTATAGAAGACACATGGACAAAAACTAGGGGGGTGGAAATGGGAGGGAGATGGGGAGGGCTGGAGCGGTGGGCTGGGATGGGAGTAAAAGACAGAAAACTGTACAAGAACAACAATTAAAAAATAAATAATTAAATTTAAAAAAATAGCTGCAATCAAGAGCTAAGCACTGAGAACCAGGGATGAATAGGGCATAGAAAGGCTTCCATGCATGAACTTCTAATTCTAATTAAGGGAGTGCATTAATCATATAAATGTTAGTCTTTCAAAATTCTCCATAGCCTGGTCATCTTTAAATAAAATATTTAGAGTTTTTAAAATATTACATTTCCAATGTACATATACTTAAATATTAACTGAAATCAAAGTCCACGAAGGAAGTAGAAGAGATCTAGAATTTATGCTACGAATGGAGATATATATCATACCATATTAAATATTATATTAACAACATTCTAGTAAGATCTACAATGTTTAACAAAATATAACCTACAGAGTGATACACAGTGTTTTTTATCTGAGCATTACAAGACTAAAATCTATACAAAATATTGATAAAAATATTATGTTCTCCAAATAAACAAGTGAAGCAAAAATTTATCAAGTCCATTAAATTTTAAATGTGACATTGTCAAAGTGCTTTAAGTATCAAGCAGAGATATGATGTTTTTGGTGAGTTTTTCTAACTTTTTGACATAAATTATTGTGTTCTGTCACTTTTAAGGCAACTGGTAATGGGAAACACATTAATCATGGTATGATACATGGCTGAAGTTTTAAGTGTCTGAACATGAATTTGAGTAAATTTGCTTAATTTAAAGAGTTTAAATAGTTTTATCAACACTCCCCATGTTAGAGTCAGTGGACAGCACGCTAATGTGACCTCATTAAATTAATACTGTGACAAAGATGAAAATGACCGTTGAATATCGGAATAAATAATGCATTGTCTTGTGTTTCTTTGCTTATAGTATTTCAGGCATCTGGGGAAATTAATAAGGGTTACTTGTGTCAATCAGGCAAGTCAGAAGTAAAAAGAAATCTTCAATTAATCATGATATTTTACAACAATCCCTTTGGAAACAAAATGAGAACCTTATTAATAAAAAAAGCATTATTCTTCTACTTCAGTTGACAAACAATAATGGCTTCTCAGGGGACTTTGTGTATGAGAGATTCATAATGAAGTTTTCCTGTAAATTTATCTAAAATTATTCTAAGTATAAAATCTTAGTAATTTTGAGAGATGAATTAATTTGGGGCTTCACCTAAAGAGGTTTACCTTTTGGTCCTCACTGAATGAGCTGGTGATTACTACCATCTGGGTCCTTTGCACCATGCTACCAGCTGCCGTCACAGGGGGTAAGCTGACACAGGCCCCTTGCACCAGCAAATTGGTTTTATCGGTAAACTTCCTGTATACCATCTTAGGACCAACCATAACTCCCTGGCATATTACTAGCCTTGAGACACTCACAGTACTAACAGGTTTCTACTGACTTTATACACTTGTCATATATAACTTCTTGGTCACTACTTTGGGACATAGTCTTAGAAGGTCTAGATGAACAAGCAATTGAGACAATGAGAATGAGGTGCTCAGAGGTGAAGTTCCTATCAGTGTGGAATTATCCTGCCTCATCACAGACCGAGCCATTTCTCTTGGGATGTTAGCCATACGTCTTCCCATTATAATAAGCACATGTCCATTTCTTTTTTTGGATGAATTTTCCATCTCTTGGTCGTCTCAGGACTTTTACATTTTTCCCCTTTCCTTATCATTTTAATTTAATTAGTAAGGGAGAAAACAGCTGTTGCTATATATTCTTCGTCCTAAAAATTGGATATCAAATAATAACAGACATTTAGCACTGAAATGATCATTAGTTGTGGAAACTAACAAGAAGCAAACTAGGAGAGAAAATTCTTAGGCACCATTTTGAATATTCTTGGAAAGAATAATGCAGTGTTCACATATATTTTTGTTTTAAACAAGTACTGTGACCTGGATATAGTTTACTTGCCCCAATTTTTTTATCAGGTGTGCAAGATCATAATTTTAAATCTGCATTTTGAAGGGAATGGATCCTGGACTTTGAGAGTAAGGCTACATTTTAAATTATCAAGAAATCATTCTATAACTTTTCCATGTAGTCACCTTCAGAATTGACACCTTTCATAGAAAGTGTTCATTTATGAATGATTTCAAGTGAGAAAATTAAACTTAGAATTGCTGTTATATGATTTTTATACTTTTCACAAAGGCATCTCTGAGGCACTCTGTGTAACTGTTGTACATAATTTTATATGTGCTGTGTACATTTATATAATAAAGACAAAGCTTTGCATATCACTAAATAATAGTATTTTTATAAAATTTCATCAGATCAGTGGTGTTTTTAAACTTCTTGAAACAGAAAAATGCATATATTCTTTCTTTAAAATATATTTTCTTGATTATGCAGTTACAGTTGTCCCATTCCCCCCTTTTATTCCCACTCCACCCTGCACACCCCCTCCCACCCACATCCCCCCACCTTTAGTTCATGTTCATAGGTCGTACATATAAGTACTTTTGGCTTGTACATTTCCTACACTGTTCTTAACCTCCCCCTGTCTATTTTCTGCCTACCATTATGCAACTTATTCTCTGTACCTTTTCCCCCTCTCTCCTCCTCCCACTCCCCCTCCATGTGATCTCCATTTCTGTGATTCTTCTGTTCCTGTTCTAGTTGTTTATTTTTGTATTTTTTAGGCTTGGGTATTAATAGCTGTGAATTTGTTGTCATTTTACTGCTCATATTTTTATATGAACAGTTCGTGTTAAAAACATGAACATTTTTCTTAGAAAAATCCCTTTAACATTTCATATAATAAGGGCTTGGTGATGATGAACTCCTTTAACTTGACCTTATCTGGGAAGCACTTTATCTGCCCTTCCATTCTAAATGACAGCTTTGCTGGATAGAGGAATCTTGGATGTAGGTCCTTGCCTTTCATGACTTGGAATACTTCTTTCCAGCCCCTTCTTGCCTGCAAGGTCTCTTTTGAGAAATCAGCTGACAGTCTGATGGGAACTTCTTTATAGGTGACTCTACCCTTATCCCTTGCTGCTTCTAGAATTCTCTCCTTCATTTTAATCTTGGCTAATGTAATAATGATGTGCCTTGGTGTGTTCCTCCTTGGGTCCCATTTCTTTGGGACTCTGAGCTTCCTGGACTTCCTGGAAGTCTATTTCCTTTGCCAGATTGGGGAAGTTCTCCATTATTTTTTCAAATAAGTTTTCAATTTCTAGTTCTTCCTTTTCTCCTTCTGGACCCACTATGATTCAGATGTTGGAACCTTTAAAGTTATAATGGAGGTTCATTCTGTTCTGGTCAAAATGTTTCTTTCTTCCTTCTGCTCCAAGACATTGATTTGAATCCCGGTTTCCTTCCCATCATTGTTGGTGCCCTGTACATCTTCCAGCCTCACAGGAGAGTTTGTTGGGGAGACCCACAGGGTCCTAGAATGCACACAAACCTACCCACCTGGGAATCAGCACCAGAAGGTCCCAATTTGATTGTGGGAGGTTAGTCACACTAACCTCATCCCAGAACCAGTCTGGAATTATAATTAAATTGAGAAGAAATCATCCAGTACAAACAATGGAACAACAGTGAAAGAGAAGACTTACAACCTCGGACAGACAGAAGAATCATCTTCAGCAAAACATGACTAGTATGGAGTGTGATGGAGACAGGAGAGGACTGGCTGGGGGCCAGCAGGCAGCAGCTAAAGGGACAGAGGAATATTTAAGCAGCCAGTTGGATCCCTCTGAGAGGTGTGGGAGGTAAACCCTAACCTGGGATTCCCAGCCTAGGGCACCAGAGCCTGAAAAGTACACAGATAACACAGATAACATTCAGCGGCCAGAAGCAGCACGGTTGCTCTCTGCCAGGGACAGACAGCTGGAAATGCATGAAGCCATTTAAGGGGCCAAGGCATAAATTTTCATTTGCAGCCCTGGGCTCTGGCAAAGAGGGGGAGAGGGGCAGAGCGGACTAGAGAACCTTGAGCAGAGACTGGGGATGGAGCCTTTGGGGAGAGAACCGAAACACTGGGCACCGGGACCCTGGTGCTGTGCCACCCCTGACTGCAGCCGCCATCTTGCTCAGGCACATCACTCCCCTGAGTGGCAGGCAGCAGCCAGAGGGGAAACAACACCCCCCACCCCAGGAGGGATCCAGCCCCCTCTATGGTGCTCAAGCCTGGCTGCTGAGTGTAGAGTGGCCAGATTAATAACTGATGGGGTCAGCCACACGAAGATCCCTGAGAGTCTCAGACAGGCTGCCGAAGGTCAGGCAGAGTCACCACCTGACATCCCCAGAGGCGGAACCAGAAAGCACAAACAGTGGCAAACACCAGATGGTAGTGAGACAAAATCCACCGAGGTCTTCTTCATGATTCATGATATTTTCTTTCCTGCATAGATTTTTAACTTTAATTTCTTGTCCTTCAAGTTTGTGCATTAAGTCACTAGGTTTTATACTATAGTTTATTTCAATTCACATATTTTGCCCTTCCCTTCTCTTACTCCATTTTACCTTCTTCTTCCCTCTTATTATTTTTGTTTTACATTTTGCTTTCTCTCTTTCTACAACTTGTTTCCATTCCACTGTCTTACTATCCCCACCCCTGCTCCAGCCTCTCAAAAACAATTTTGTCAAAGGTCATCTCACATTCTTTTTCTTGCTCTTAAAATACCTGCATTCTCTTTCCACCTTTAGCAATCTTTGCCGGTTGGTTGTAGATAGGATAGTTGTTGAATATTTTCACCTTTTCACTAGATCTATACTAATTTTGTATTTCAAATATCAAAATTTACCATCCCCATCTCCTGCATTTTTTGTCCTCTCACATTTTAATTTTGCCCTGTCACAGCCTGTTCTTTTTTCTTTTTTTTTCTTTTCACCTGCATTTTTCCTTCTTCTTTTTGTCTTAAATTTTGATTTTTTCCTGTCTTAGTCTTGTTTTAATTCCTCACTCTTTGTACTGTCTCTCACTCTATCATTTCAAAATTACTTCCCTTTCCTCTAGACATCACTTCAGCTTTTCTTTCTTGATTTTTTCCTTCCTACTAGCATCCCAAATGTATTAATTTCAGTTCATTTGTTGTTGATACTGCTGTTGTGGATCTTTCTCCAATTAGATTCCTAATTTTTACTATTTATTTATTTACTTGTTTTTCCTTTTTGTATCTCTTTACCTTGTTATCTTATTTTATTTTACTTTATGTTTAAACCTAATGCTATACACGTCCCTTCTCTTATTTCACTCCATTTCACCTTCTTCATTCTTTTTTTAATTCATGATATAACTTTTACTTTCTTCTTATTGCTCCAATATCCTACTCTCATTAGTGCTCCTCCTCCCTAACCTCTCAAAATCATTTTTATTAAGTGTGTCATTTCATATTTGCTCTCCTTTCTCATAATAGTCTTAATCTCATTATACCCTTTTTAATATTAGTTCTTTGGCTGTTGATAGAGGGTTTGCAGGTGGGAGTTGTTTTTGTCAGTGTGCTTTTTTTTTCTGGGCTTTGTGGTTTTGTTCTGGCAGCAACTTCACAACAGAATACAAAAAGTGGTGGGTGGAGTGACCCTCAGTCAACCAGCTGGAAGGAAGGTTACACAACAAAGTAAACCCAACAATAATCAAAACCCAATTACATCCAGAGGGCCAACATAAATGGCGTAAAGGGTACCCCAAGAGGATCAAGTTCAAGAGATCAAGGAGATAGCACCATTGACTCACACACAAGTTCTCCAAGTGTCTCTTACCACACAAGTTGATACCACCAAGACAGGGGGTCAAAACAGATCAATTTAAGAAGCAGAAGGAAACAAGAAAAGTTTCACCAAAAATGAGAAGACCAAAAAACAACCCCAAATGAATGGAAAGGAGGAATCCACAGGAAGAGCATTAAATGAAGTAGAGGCAAGTAAACTATCAAATACTAAGATGAAAACAATGGTTATAAGGAAGCTCAATGAGCTCAGTGAGAATTACCAAAAAAAAAAAAAAAAAAAAAAAAAAAAAAAAAAAAAAAAAAAAAAAAAAAAAAAAAAAAAAAAAAAAAAAAAAAAAAAAAAAAAAACTACAAGGAAGCTACAAGGAACATACTGAGTACAACATCAGCATGAGAAAAAATGTAGAATCTATCAACAAAGGTGAGGAGAAATAAAGAATACAGTTTCTGAATTGAAGAACACAGTAGAAGGAATCAAAAGCTGGTTAGATGAAGCAGAGGACTGAATCAGTGAGCTGAAGGACAAGGTAGAAAAAAACTCCTAAACAGAGCAAGAAAAGGAAAAAAAGACTCAAAAATAATGAAGAAGGGTCAAGGGAAATGCAGAACAACATGAAACATAATAACATCCATACAATAGGGATAGTAGAAGGAGAGGAAGAGGAGCAAGGGTTAGAAAATTTATTTTAAAAAGTAATGATGGAAAACTTCCCTAATTTGATGAGAGAAAAAAGCCACAAAAATCCAGGAAGCAGAGAGGGTCCCAATCAAGACAAAACCAAAGAGCCCCACTGAAAGACACATCATAATTAAAATGGCAAAATTCCAAGACAAAGAGAGACTCTTAAAGGCAGCAAGGGAGAAACAGGAAGTAACATACAAGGAAGCCCCAATAAGGCCAGCAAGTGACTTCTCAACAGAAACATTACAAATCAGAAGGAAATGCAAAGAAATATTTCAAGTAATGAAAAGCAAAGGACTCCAACTAAGACTACTCCATCCAGCAAGGCTCTCAATTAAAATGGAGGGGGGAAAATGAGTTTCCAAGACAAAAGAAGGCTGAAAGAATACACCTCCACCAAACCAGCATTGCAAGATATGCTCAAAGGACTGCTTTAAGAAGAGGAAGAGAGACAGTGAAAGAGATAGGAACTCAGGTTAATGAAGAAAAATGACAATGAATAAGTACCTACCAATAATAACCTTAAATGTAAATGGAATAAATACTACAATCAAAATATATAGTGTAGGTGAATGGATAAGAAAACATGACCTGAACAAATGTTGCCTGCAAGGGACGAACCTCAGAATAAAGTACCTACACAGACTGAAAGTAAAGGATTGAAAAAAAATATTCCAAGCAAATGGACAAGAAAAAAACATCCATGATAGCAATTCTTATTTCAGGCAAAATAGACTTCAAAACAAAGACCATAAAAAGAGACACAGAAGGACACTTCATAATACTCAGGGGAAGAATGTCTCAAGAACACATAAATATTGTAAATATATATGCAGCCAACATAAGAGCACACAAATACATAAGGAAAATCTTGGAGGACTTCAAGAAAGATATAGACAGCAGCACAATTATTGTAGAGAATTTTAACACTCCACTGCCAAAAATGGACAGATCTTCCAAATAAAATATCAAAAAGGATGCTGTTACATAGAACAATGCATTAGATCAAATGGACTTAACTGATATATATAGAAGCTTTCATGCTAAAGAAGCAAAATACACATTCTTTCCAAATGCATATAAAACATTTTCAAAGACCACATGTTAGGACACAAAACAAGCCTCAAAAAATTCAAGAAAATTGAAATCATATCAAACATTTTCTCTGATCACAAGGGACTGAAACTGGAAACCAACCTCAAGGAAAAAACTCAAAAATACATTCAAACTCTTAGAGACTGAGTAGCATGCCAATAAACAATGAATGGGTTAATGAGATAAGGAAGAAATAAAAAAGTTTCCGAAAACAAATGAAATGAACACTCAGGAGCCCAAAACCTATGGGACACAGAGAAGACAGTCCTGAGAGGGAAGGTCATAGCAATACAGGCCTACAAGAAAAAGATAGAAAAATTTCAAATACACAACCTAACCCAACATCTACAGAAATTGGAGGAACAACAACAAACAAAGCCCAGAGCAAGTAGAAGGAAGGAATAACTAACATCAGAGCAGAATTAAATGACATGAAGACTAAAGAAATAATTCAGAGGATCAATAAATCTAGTAGTTGGTTCTTTGAAAATATAAACAAAATCGACAAGGTCTGTCCAGAAAAAGTCCAGCCATTATTATTATGATGAGAATGGTTTGTGCAACATTAATGTAACCTGGCATCCAAAGAGCATGAACTGTAATGTGCATGCATGAACAATGAAGACTCCCTTTACTAGTCAGTGGGGGTGGTAGATGCCATTGAGTGAGCATGCGGACTGTGTGACCAACATATTCAAAATGACTGAGAGAGTAGAGCAATGAATCTGCATCAAATGTTGCATGAAGCTTGAACATTCCTCCACAGAAATTACTTGGATGATTCAGAAGGCCACAGCTATGGGAAAATGGTGATTAGAAGTTTTATCGCAACAATGCATCCACTCATACATCACATCTCATGCAGAGATTTTGGCAAAACATCAAATCACCCAGGTGACTCAGCCCCGCTACAGCCAAGATTAGGCACTGTGTGACTTCTGGCTTTTCCCAAAACTAAAATCATCTTTGAAAGGGAGGAGATTTCAACTGTTGATGAGATTCAGGAAAGTGTGATGGGGAAGTTGATGGCAATTGGGAGAACTGTGTGAGGTCCCAAGGTGTCTACTTTGAAGGGGACTGAGGCATCATTGTCCTGTATACAAAGTGTCTTGTATCTTCTTCAATAATGTCTCAATTTTTTAAAGATTCTATTTATTTTTTAGAAAGAAGGGAAGGGAAGGGAAGGAGAAAGAGAGGGAGAGAAACATCAATGTGTGGTTGCCTCTTGTGTGCCCCTCCACTGGGGACCTGGCCTGCAACCCAGGAATGTGACCTAGACTGGAAATCGAGCTGGCGACCATTTGGTTCTCAGGATGGCATTCAATCCACTTAGCCACACCAACCAGGGAAATGTCTCTGTTTTTATGAGTACATGGCAAATGCATCTGGAAAGACCTCATATACAGGAAAATATAAATGTTTTCCACTTTTTTATTGCCCAAATCTTAAGCTTCTCCCTACTTAGCCCAAAGCACACATCTGTTAGAGATGAGGAGTGATATTAAATAGAAAAAAATGTAAAATAAACAGTATTGCTATTTTATGTTGTACTTATTAAAACTGAAGAAAAGTTGTGTAATTCGTCCAGTTGCATAGTTAAGTAGAAACATAGCTGAGGGCAGAAAAAGTTTTGGCTGCAAAGCCGTGAATGTTTTAACAACTCTGATGTCCTGATTGACTTGGTTTTCCTAGAGAAAAATCTTGGTCTACACATCATTGCCAATGCCAGTGTGAGAACTTTCGACTACCATGGACAAGATGAGATAAATTGAAACCTCAAAGGAAAGAGAGAAATGAAGACAGACCAAAGTTTCAGAGCTTCAATTTTAAGGGGGAAAAATGACCTTTCTTTCTTACTGTGAGGTAATGACATTGAAACATTGAGTAGAGATCAGAAGATCAAATAGCAGAGCAAACTGCAAGGCCTTCAGTCTGGACGCTGCCCTTTGGACAGCGTTGCTCGCTCTTCTTTGAAACTGTTAACTTCAGGAAGACCAGTTTCCGCCTCTGTTTTCTATTTATGATGATCTTCACATCAATTCTTCAGCTGATTCTGAGTCAAGTAATCCTGCTCTGGAACATTGTCATTTCTAAAGCAAAAGCTTTAGGATGGATTTTTGTTTGGGGAGGGGGACATCCTTACAACATTATTTTAAGAAGCAGAGTTTAACAAAATTCTGAAATTCTAGAGGCAATGTCAAATTCAATAATTCATGTGGATATCAAATGTCAACATACCTTTGTTAATTAAGTGCATTATTTCTGTTGTGAGGTAGGAATTAACTGACTAAAAGAAGAAGGATTATTTAAAAAACAATATTACAATAAGCATACTTAGCTTCTTACCTATTCATTAATTTACAGTTCAATTTCCATATTTACATTTTTGGTATTAAATAGAAAACTTAGGTAAAAGAGCTTTTTTGATTTTAACTGGTAATATTAAATATAATAAGATATTTTATAATTCTTACAAAATGTGTTATTTATATTATGGTATTTGAGCTCAACTATCCTATTTTACATACATATGTTATTTACTAATATTTAACTATTTGGGAAAAATAAATGTTTCCATTTTAAACTTTATTAGCTCTTCTACTTTGTTACATCTATGTAAGCTTTATTACAAATTAATAAAGCAAATTATGGTATTTCTAAAATTTCATATGTCTAATAATTAAAGGTAGATCAGAATATATTAAAATAAAACTTCTTGTAGGAAATATAGGAGCCATAGAATGGAACAACTAATGGTAAAATTTAACAAGTGGATTTTAATAGTTGTGAGATGAAAATTATTTTAGATTTATAACAGTAACAGAAAAAATACTTAGATTAGATGATTTGTTTATCATGACTTCATTATTATTCAAAATTCTGGGTTTTTAAGTATCGTATTATTTAGAGAAATCTAAATGTAGTCTCTTGATATGTGGGCTGTCTTCCACCAAACAAGAAAACTCAGTCTTAAATCTGCCTAAATAAAAGTGATTCACAGTTTTCTGATATTACACATATTGGTATAAAAGGAATACCCTCAAGACACACCTGTGATAGTGAATTAGCATCTTTATTACTGAGTCTCATTTGCTACGTATGACACCCCCTCTCATGCAACTCAAAGGCTAGATTATTGGGTGTGTTAAGAGTTAAACTGTGAGCCCTCAATATTCATATGTCGAAGTTCCAACTCCCAGTCCCAGAGAATGTAACCTGATTTAGAAATAAGATCATTGCTGATGTAATTTGTTAAGATGAGGTCATACTGGTATAGGGTAGGTTCCTAATCCAATATGACTGATGCCCTTATTAAAATGGTAAATTTGGATATAGACACAAACACAGGGAGAGCATCATGTGAACACGAAGGCAGAGATCAGGGTGATGCATCAGCAAATCAAGAAACACCAGAGATTGCCAGCAAATGGCCAGAAGCTAGGATACAAGCATGGAACACATCACTTCTTGGTGCCTTTAAAGGTATCATGGCCCTACTGACATTTAACCGTTGGACTTCTAGCCTCCAAAACTGTGAGACAATTAATTTCTTTTGTTTATCCAGTTTGCGGTACTTTATACAGCTCTAACACTCTTATAAAGGGAGATATTATACCTGATGTTTTATAATTTATGTACCCTTTTGTCCCTTAATTTAGAAGTTAAAAATATCCAACTACAGAATTTCAGTGTGTGACAATGGCTTGTTGGGGTAATGGATTCACTAAATACCTTTTCATTTCTATTTCAAGCTCTTTTTGAAAGTGAAATCACCAACTCACCCAGATGGGAATTTAATCTCTCACAATGTGTTACTTTTTTTTTTTTCTATCCTGAGCTCCCCAGGAATAAGAAAATTAAACTTATTTTTCCAGTGCAGTTTACCAATCTTCTATGCACTCCCCTAATTGTAACTATTAAAGCTTGTAGTCTAAGACTTACTACGGATTCATTATTTAGCAACTACTATGTGCCAAGAAGGATTCTTAATATTGGGGATACAGTAATAAAGAAAAGAGATGAAATCGCTACCCACACAGAATTGGCATTTTAGTTATCATAGCACTGGTCTCTATACACTTAAAATCTCTTGTTCCGTGTCAGTTCTCTCCAAGAACCTGTTAGCTCTTTGTGGACAAGCAATATCTTTATCTTCTTTACAATGCTTAGGAGATTCTAACAACATAGTAAATATTGACTGAATGAGAGAATGAAGGAAGGAAGGAAGGAAGGAAGGAAGGAAGGAAGGAAGGAAGGAAGGAAGGAAGGAAGGAGGGAAATCTTTGTTATATAATAAACTTGTCAAAAAAATGACCCTGAGACAAGACAATTATCTGGGAAGTGATGCCAGGAGGCGCAGGTGAAGACTTGAGGGAAGTGAAATAGGAAAGCTTAACTTCTGTGTTCTTCAAGGGTCTGTGGTATAAACTTATAGTAAATAGAAATTATGTCTCAACAACATTGATTTTTAAATAGCACTATATATATTGATTATACCAAAACAAAATTAATGTTGAGCCTGAAATCTGTCTCACGATTTATGGTTAACATCTAGTTGGGTAAAAACTTTTCCATCTCTACATTTATATATATATGTATAAATGTATATATATATAATATTATATAAATAAATATATCATATTTATATAATATGTTGTATTATATAATTATATATATTATAAATTTGTGTACTTTAGGAAATGGGAGTATTGAGAGGGGGTTCTTTTCCCAAAGAAATGATGCTTCTGTGTCTTTTTTCTTATATTCATACATTTAATAGGTTGTTTTCTAGTAAACTAAATATTTGTTAACCAGACAATCAAACCATATGTATAGGAACTATTTCCAAACTCTCCCTTTTGCTCTGCTCCATATGTCTCCTTCCTTTACATTAAAATGCACTGCTCCATGTTTTTCTCCACTCATCTGTCTACATCTACTCAGCTGACATTTGCCTTCCTCCCACCAACCAACACGACTCTGTCAAATTCACCAGTGATTCCATGTTGCCAAATCTGATGATGCATTCTTGGTCTTTGCCTCCTTGGCTGAGTTATCAGAAAATTTAATCCAACACTGTTTTGAGGAGGAAAGATCTCCTGGAAATTACTTGGCTCTGGGATACCATATGATCTTTTCTTCTCACATGTGGGCAACTGCTTAGTGTACTCTGTTGCTTATCCATCAGCTCCCCAGCCAGAAGCAGATCGATCATGTAGTTAATTAAAGTTGTCTGCTATTCCTGATTTTGATGGGCCCCTTTCAAAGTTTTGTACATGATTGGCATTTATAATTGCCTATGATTTTTTAAATGACCACCAAAATTGTTAATACATGATTGGTATTTATAATTGCCTATGGTTTTTTTAAATGATCACCAAAATTGTGAAGCTCTGGGCTCCATAAAACCTGACTATCCTGGTCGAAAAAACTATAAATGTCTAATGTCAACATGACTTTGTCTTCCAAGTATATTTTTTCACACACAGGGTTACTTGGTACTCTTAGTGAGACTCATGGTTACAGATGTCATCTGGACATTGATGACTTTTAAATGTATATGTCCAGTCTGGACCTTTCTACTGACTTCACACACAGTACCAAACTGCCTATTCAATATTTCAAGTTTAACATCACCAAAGCTAAACTTTTGATTATACATTCAACCTTACTCCCCTGATAGTTTTCTCAATTTCAATTTTCAATCTATCAGGTCAAAAACTTTGTAATCCTTATTCATTGATACCAGTCTTTTATAATCCACCCCTGCTTCAACAATAGCTATAAATAGATACTGTCAGTTCTGATGTCAAATTACATCTTGAATCTGCCAATTTTATCAGGTCTTCCCTGTCATCCTACCAGGCTGCTTTCAGTTAACACCTACACTTTATTAAAATCACTTTCCAACTGATAGTTTGCCTTCTTCTCTTTCTCTGGAATCTCTTTTAAAGCCAACAGTCAGAGCCATCCTCTCAATTCATAAATCAGATCATTGCACATCTTGTTCTTGGCCTGTTGATAGTTTCCTAAATGCCTTAGAGTACAATCCAAACTCTGTACAATAGCCTCCATGGTTCTACACCCTTTCAACGTGTATCGTTCTGTTTCTTTCTGTTTTCAATCTTGGCTTTCTGACCTCCTTGTTGTTCTCTGAAAATTCCAAGTAACTTTTACCCAAGGTTCTTACTATTTATTTTGCTTAGATATTCTTTCTCCCAGGAAAAACCCATGACTCAAAATTCTCTTTAAATTTTAGATTATCAAAATTTTTCTTCTTTGATTTTTTATATAAATTAAGTTAGAGAAAAATTTTCCCACCTACCACCAACACTACTACAGCAATCCACCCCTAATAAATGTGATTTTCTCATGGAAATAATTCCTACTTAATATTATATACATATATACACATACATACATATCAAATGGAAACTCCATGTGTACAAGACTGAACAGCAACACCATTACACAGTATCTGAAGTGTACCATGTATGCACATAATTAATTAATGATATATTGAACATGACAATTTATAGCAACTATTCCAAGACCAACCACAGTTAGGTATACAAGGCCTTAGAATGGCATGTGGAGAAGAAATAAACAGAGATATTCTAAGCTTTCTATTTAATTTCAGAAAGAATTTATATGTAGAATCTAAAAATTCAAAACAAATAAATAAATAAACAAAAGACAGAAACAGCCCATAGATACAGAAAACCAGTTGCTAGTTGTTAAAGAAGGAGCTGGAAATAATGGGCTAAAAAATAATTTCAAAAAATATAAGAAACCTCTCTCATGTTGCTAATTTTCAAATGTGAACAAATATTTTGATTATGTGCCTAGAAAATATTCACTGTTCTCACTGACATTTGTAATTCATAAATCAGTTGGTCTGTGCTTTATGAATAGGTATTTTCTTCACCATGAAACTGGGTATAGTTATTCAAGGGTGAGGTGAAATGTGTCCTGTAGACCATTTTAATATTCCTGGACTGTTGCTTCTAGTAAATAAATAAAAATAAATAAATAATCCATTGCTGATGACTGATGTAGAAGATTCAGAAAAGCAGTGAGAGAATTCATACCTGGCTCTATGTCTCAAACACTAGGCCTGATAAATGTCTTCATAAGAATGAAATAAAGTCTGTTTGCTTAAAAAATTTTCCTCCTCATCCGAGGACATTTTTTTCATTGTTTTTAGAGAGAGAGGAAGGGGGAAAGAGAGATGGAGAGAGAGATCAATGTTAGAGAAAAAAATCAATTGGTTGCTTTCTCATGCACACCCAGACCGAACATCAAACATGCAGCCTGGGTATATGCCCTAACCAGGAATTAAACCCGAAACCTGCTGGTATGCAGGGTGATGCTCCGACAAAATGAGCAACACTGGGCAGAGTTGGTGTCTCTTTTTAGAAGTTTATTATTTTCCTTAATGGAGAGTTCCCAACTGCTGCTTATTTCCAGTTACAAAACTTATTCTAAAAGCCTATTCTTAAAAAAAAGCCTATTACAAAAAGCCTATTCTAAAAAGGTGAGTATATCTCTAAAGACTTAATTGTTTAAAGGTAGCTGAATGAAATTTTCAAAATGGGTTTAAATTAGTACATCTGATAGGTGTATTGCACCAAGTGGAGACTACTTTGAAGATGGCTGAGGTTTAAACATGTAAAAATAAATACACAAGTTTTGATAAATAAATTCTAATGTTTGTGTCCCCTGTATGTGATAAATGACTATTGCCCATAATATATAAAGTATTCTTAAAACTCAAGAATAGAAAACAAATAACCCTTAAAAAAGGGTAAAATACCTACATAGATTGCCTCACCAAGATGATGATACATGCATACACACACATAGGTAGATATATGATAGATAGATAATAGCCAATTAAATGTGTGAAAATATGATCAACATCACATGTCTTCAGGGAACTGCAAATTAAAAATGCAATTTTACTTAATGTCTATTAGAGTGATCAAAATACAAAACACTAACAACACCAAATTCTGGCAAGGATGTGGAGGAATAGGAATTCTCAATCATTGCTGGTGGGGATACAAAATGGTACAGTTACTTTGGAAGACAGTTTCATAGTTTCTTACAAAACTGAACATACTCTTACTATACTATCCAGCAATTTTGCCTCCTTGATACTTACTCAAATGGGTTGAAAACATATGTCTACACAAAAATTGGCACGCCGATGTTTATAGCAGATTTATTCATAATTACCAAAACTTGGAAGTAATCCAAGGGTCCTTCAGTAGATGAATGGGTAAATAAACTATGGTACATCCAGACAATGGGATATTATTCAAGCTAAAAAGAGATGAGCTATTGAGCTATGAAGGAACATAGAAAATATTAAATGAATGTTGCAACCACTATGGAAAGCAGTATGGAATTTTCTAAGAAAACTAAAAATGGATCTACCTTTTGACCCAGCAATCCCACTGCTAGGATTATATCCTAAGAACCCTGAAACACCAATCCCAAAGAACCTGTGCATCCCAATGTTCATAGCAGCACAATTTACAAGACCCAACTGCTAGAAGCAACCTAAGTACCATCAGTAAATGAGTGGATCAAAGCACAGTGGTTCATTTACACAATGGAATTCTATGCAGCAGAGAGAAAGAAGGAGCTCCTACCCTTTGCAACAGCATGGATGGAACTGGAGAGCATTATGCTAAGTGAAATAAGCCAGGTGGTGAAAGACAAATACCATATGATCTCACCTGTAAGTGGAACCTAATAAGCAAAACAAACAAGCAAGAAAAATACAACCAGAGACACTGAAATAAAGAAGAAACTGACAACAAACAGAGAGGAGGGGGAGAGGGATAATAGGGGATAATAGAGGAAGGGCCATCAAGGAATAGGTATAAAAGACATACGGACAAAGCCAAAGGGGGTAGGTTCTAGGGTGGAGGTGGGGACAGCTGAGGCGGGAAGGCATGGTGGGGTGAAAATGAAGACAACCATACTTGAACAACAATTAAAAAAAAACATTAGGAACTTATTTTCTCCCAGTTCTAGAGTCTAGAAGTCAGAAATCAAGGTATGGGCAGGTTTCCCTCTAGAGATGCTGAAAAAGAAATAATTATTTTCTTCTCTCCGATCTCCTGGGCATTGCCACCAGTCTTTGGTTCCAATTTCTGTCTTCTCTTCTGTGTCTCTATGTTTCTTTTCTTCTGAAATGGACACTTAACTGAATTTGGGGGCTACCAGGTCGATCCAGGATGATCTCATTTTGAGATTCTTCATTTAATTACATCTATAAAGATCTTTTTCTCCCCAAAATAAGGTCAAATTCACAGATATTAGATGTTAGGATTCAGATATCTCTCTTTGAGGGGTTGTTATCAACCGACTAAAATTAATTTTACTAGGTTGTCTCACAATATAATGCCAACATTTTACTCTCACCAATCATCTTGCTAATATGTTCATACTTACAGAGGAAAACAGTGTTTTAAGAAACTTTTTCCTGACATGCATTGCTTTCTTTAAATAGAAAGAACCCGCATTTTATAATCAGAAAAAAAACTGTTTATATTCATGTACATGAAGTATTTTATTTATTTTTGACAAATTCTTATTTTAGGTAATTCATTTTCAAAGTTTTATATTTTTGCTCAGAAAAACATCATAAATATGGCTTTTTTTATGTGTGTGGGTTTTATTGTTGTTCAGTTGCAGTTGTCCCCATTTTCCTTCCATTACTCTCCCCTGCCCTACCCACACCCCACTTCCCACATTTAATCCCCACGCCCAATTGTCCTTGTCCATTGCTCTTTAATACATGTTCCTTGACTTGACCCTTCCCCTTCTTTCCCCATTATCCCTTTCTCCCCTCCCTGTGGTTACTGTCCTTTTGTTCTTTATTTCCATGTCTCTGGTTTATTTTGCTTGCTTGTTTGTTTTGATGATTAGTTTCCACTTATAGGTTAGATCATATGGTATTTTTCTTTTATTGCCTGATGAATGCTCTCCAGTTCCATCCATGATGTCTGGAAGGGTAGGAGTTCCTTCTCTTTGATGCCCAATATTCCATTGTATAAATATACATAGTTTTTTCATCCACTCATTTACTGATGAGCCCTTAGGTTGCTTCCAGCAGTTGGCTGGAAATTGTGCTGCTATGAACATTGGGGTGCATAGGTTCTTTTGAATTGGTGTTTCAGAATTCTTAGGGTGTAATCCCAGCAGTAGAATTGCTGAGTCAAAAGACAGTTCCATCTTTAGGTTTTTGAGGAAATTCTATACTGTTTTCCACAGTAACTGTACCATTCTACCTTCCCACCAACAGGGTACTAGGGTTCCCTTTTCTCCACATTCTCTCCAGTATTTGTTGTTTGTTGCTCTGTTTATGATGGCCATTCTGACCAGTGTAAAGTGGTATCTCATTATGGTTTAATTTACATCTCTCTGATGGCTAGTGATGCTGAGCAGTTTTTCATTTGTCTCTGGGCCCACTGTATGTCCTCCTTGAAGAAGTGCCTGTTCAGTTCCTTTACTCAATTTTTTGTTGGATTTTTTGTCTTTCTGGTGTGGAATTGTGTAAGTTCTTTATATATTTTGGACATCAAACCCTTGTCTGGGGTACCATTGGCAAATCAATTTTCCCATACACTTGGTTCCCTTTTCATTTTGCTGATGCTTTCTTTATCTCTGCATTAGCTTTTTAATTTGATGTAGTCCCATTTGTTTACTCTTTCCTTTATGTCCCTTTCTCTAGGGGACATATCAGTGAAAATATTGCTGCATGAAATATCTGGGATTTTCCTGCCTATGTTGTCCACTAGGATTTTCATGGTGCCATGACTTATATTTAAGTCTTTATTTTAAATCAACATTTGACATCTTAAATATTCTGTTCTGTGCTCTTCCCCAATTATAAATAGTTTATCAAAGGTTGTAGAGCTTTTCAGAACTCTAAAGAAACTCAATATTTCAGGTTTATGTAGATAATAAACGTTAGGACTGACTGTTCAGGCTAGATCATCTTTTATTTGCTTCTCTCTTGGTCATCTTTTCATAGTGTATACATTTTTGACATTGGCACATTGGGAGTGCCAATCCTCCACTGCATTATACTAGGCTCCTAAGAAACCCCAGGAAGGATGTCTGCAAAAATAGTGACAGAAAATCTTATCAATTTTTTTTTTTTTTTGCCTCTAACAGAGGTTTTAAAGGTTACATTACTAGGTAAATATTCCAGCACAGTTATCATACCAGAAAGGGTTACACTAGTTTTAAGTTTAAAAAAAAAAATCATTCCTATGTTTTCCTTTTTTTTCCTGACTCTCCTTTTTGGTACCGTCATCATAACACAGAGCAGGAAATGTATTAAATTCACTGTAGGAAACGAGCCTTCATTTTGTTCTTTAAAATAATGGGGCTTATAACTATGCAGGAGAAACCCTCCCTGACATTGATAACTGCAAAGCATCTCTCTCTCCATCTTCAGCTGAAGGAAGTAAAAGCCATTGTTATTGATGTATGTGAAATTCTGGGTAAGAAGCAGAGCTTGGAAAAACATGTATTCTCCCTAATTCCAGTTAAGGGACCAATTTGCAGTTTACCCATTTCCATACAGATGGCTGTATTCATTCCTCTGCTGTGATTATTTGCGCAGTTGCAAACCACCTCCCCTCCCCGAACACACACATTGCTTAGATTTAGTTGATGATGAGGTTTGCGTATTACCGGAATGAAGAATAGAAGTGTGTTTGAATGTTATTATATTTGTCAGTGGCCATTGAGGAGGACTAAACTGGCTATGGTTCCTCTACCTCATCATCAAAAGCTACCCTGAATATATCACTGTGTGGTGTAAATGGGACACAAAATTAGAGAAAAAATGTTATTAGTGATTGAAGTATTATCCACTCTAAAAAAAAAGCAACTACATGTTTTTCACTGTTTAGAATGACACTGTAGTTATTCTTTGCATTTAAGGATCCTGAAAAATGTACAGAATCTAATGTGGGATGATTTGGATTAAGGGAGGAGTCATACAGTGAGTAAGGGTTCAAAGAAGGTTGAGATCCCAAAAAGAATTCTCTTAGACTATAAAAGTTTGAGGTGAATATCTCATAGTGAATACAGGATTCTGCATTTACAGTTAATGAACTGTTCAAAACACATAAGATACTTGCTCAAATTAAAAGTGAGTTTTGTGGGGTGGACCCAGGTCTAACTCTGTCGTGACTCAAATGTGGTCACAATAAAAGTGTAAGTGTAGACAATGTGAGTCTCTTGTTTGATAATAACTGCTTGCCTAATACATACAACAGGTAATAGGCCACACACAGCCTTTCTTTTTTAAAATATGGAAGCCACAAAGTATAGTCTTTTACCTACTAGAAGTTTTAGTTTTATTCAGTCTTTACATTATTTAGTCTTCAAAAAATCCTTTTTTTTCCCTCAAGGAAAACTTCCCCTGACTTCCTTTTCCACTCTCATTAAAACAAGTCTCTGCTTTTATTTATTTTTTTTATTTATTCCGCAGACCATTGCTCTTACTTATAATTGAACAACATAGTCCATTACTTGTCTTTTCTATTAGTGACTTATGAGTTACTTTAGGGCCATGATTATGAATTAATGTGGCACTCTGAACTTAGCACCTTGCCCACTGAACATAGTATGCATATTAAAATTGATAGATAGATATGTAGATAAATTAGAGAGAGAGATTTTGAATGCCGCTCTTTAAGAGATTAATTGACAAGCTAGAGAGCATGCAGGAGAAAAGGGTGAAGAGGATACTTGAAATCATTTCCTAACATAAGAACTGTGAAAGGATACTATAGAATAAAGTAATAAGTTTCCGATCATTGGATTTTTTTTTTTTTTTTCAAACAGAAGCTTAGTAACTCTATATCCAAGGAGCTAGAGTCTTTAATTATCTTGTTTGGGGTGTGGATGGAAGATTCCAAGATCCCTTTTGACATTCTGATCTGTGGATTCTATTATTCATGTGTCAATGATCTTGTTCATCAAAATTTTGCTCACTAGTTTTTCCTTCAAAATAAATCACACAAAAGACTTTATTTTATTTGTTGATTTTAAGTTCTTTGTAGCAAAAATTGCAAACCTTTAGAAAATTTTAATAGTTATGTTTGTGCAAAAATTAAAAGGGAGATGAAAAATTTTGTCTTCATCATGTATTATTTGAATTATAAAAAATGAGAAATAAAAGCTGACTTCAAGTTGGTAGGAAAAAATAAGAATAGAGTTGTAATATGTGGCACTAACATGGAAAGATTGGGATGTAACATTTACCTTTATAAACTAAATTAGAGGAAAATTTTCTTGGAAAAAGAAAGAAGTGACCAGCAATTCTTTTATATGGAAACCTTACTCAAGGCTCCTTAAATTCTAATTCTTCCAGAACATAAGTAAGTAGATGTGTCTTTAAGAGTCACACATACTGAATTTCCGGTCAAGATGGAGGTGTAGGTGAACACAGCTCACTGCCTTGCACAACCACAGCAAAAATGACAACTAAACTACAAAATAACTATCACCCAGAATCGCCAGAAAATCCAGCTGTATGGAATTCTGACAACCAAGGAACTGTAGAAGTCACATTCATTCAGATGTGTAGGAGGGGCAGAGACATAGTGACAGAGAACAGGTGGTCCACACCCACATGTGGTGAATAAACATTGGTAGGGACATCTTGGGAGCAAGGGATCCCAGACCCACAGTAGACCATCCAGCCCAGGGTTCCAGTGCCAGGAAGATTAGTGCCTACAACTTCTGGCTATAAAAACCAGTAAGGGTGAGGTGACAGCAAAAACTGTGGGATTCTCAGTCATCTCCTCTTAAAACAACTTAGGACTTATGCAGACTCACTCCCTTTCGGCTCCAGCACCTGGGCAGCAACTTGAAGGGCACCAGTAGCATACAAGAAGAAGCTGAAGTATCTAGCAACAGGGCAAGTGCCAGGGGACAGCTTCCTTCTGGACAAAACTCCAAAGGCTAGGCAGTGGCCATTGTCCCTTTTCTGAGCCCTCACTCACACAGAGCCAAAGAACAGGCAGCAACATATCTGAGACTCCATCAACCTGGTTTACATGGGTTACCCTGCCCAGGTGATTACCTACGGCTCTGCCCATCCAACTGAAGGTGCACTTTTCTACAGGAGACTATGCTACTAAGACAGGGAGCAAAGCAGCTCTACCTAATACACAGAAACACACATGGTGGGGGGAGGGCTGCCAAAATGAGGAGACAAAATATATGGCCCAAATGAAATAACAGAATAGAACTCCAGAAAAAGAACTAAATAAAGTGGAGGAAAGCTATCAGATGTAGAGTTCAAAACACTGGTTATTAGGATGCTAACAAACTCAATTGGGTGCTTCAAAGCATTAAAAAGATCCAGCCAGAAATAAAGGTGACACTAAGGAAAATAATGAAAAATTTACAGGAATCAATAGTGGAGTGGATGAAGTAAAAAATCAAATCAATGATTTAGAACACAAGTTAGAAACAAGCATTCAATCAGAACAGCAAGAAGAAAAAAGAATCCAAAAAAATAAGGATATGGTAAGGAGCCTCTGAGACAACATCAAACATAGCAACATTTGAATCATAGAGGTGCTGGAGGGAGAGGAGAAAGAGCAAGACATTGAAAACTTATTTGAAAGAATAATGAAATAAAATAGACATACAAGTCCAGGAAGCATGGAGTCCCAAACAATATGGATGCAAAGAGGACCACACCAAGATATATTGTAATTAAAGTGCCAAAGTTTAAAGGTAAAGATAGAATCTTAAAAGCTGCAAGAGAAAAGCAGAGAGTTACCTACAAAGGAGCTCCCAGAAGACTTTCTCAAAAGAAATTTTTCAGGCTACAAGGGAGTGGCAAGAAGTATTCAAAGTGATGAAAAGCAAAGATCTACAACCTAGATTATGCTGTCCAGCAAAGCTGTCATTCAGAACGGAAGAGCAGATAGTGAGTCCCTGCTTCCCAGACAAGGTAAAGCTAAAGAAGTTCATCATCACCAATCCATTATTATATGAAATGTCAAAGAGACTTATTTAAGAAAAAGAAGATAAAAAATATGATCATTAAAATGGCAATAAAATCATAACTATCAAAAACAATCTAAAAGCAAACTGAGCAAACAAGCAGAACACAGACAGAATCATAGATACGGAGATTATTGGGATGGTCGCTAGAGGGAAGGGGAACAGGGGAGAATGAGGGGAAAGGTGCAGGGATTAAGAAGCACAAATTGGCAGGTATAGAATAGTCAGGGGGATCTTAAGAACAGTATAGGAAATAGAGTAGTCAACTACTATATGCATGACCTATGGACATTAACTAAGGGGGGATTGCTAGAGGGAATGGGGGTACTGGGTAGAAGAAGGCAAAGGGGGAAAATTGGTACAACTGTAGCAGTATAATGAATATATTTTTTAAAAAGACTCACACTATCATAAGAGAAGTATTTCATCATAGATGATTCAGAATTCAAGAGTCCAAATGATTCAAAATCATGTGCATAATATAGTCACTGTACATATATTTCATTTTTTATCATTAAATATTATATAACGTTAATATAAGCTATTTCTGTTGGATTTTAATGAGAAACAAATTTAAACAATTGCACTTTAGAAAATACTTTCCTAAATCTATTACAGACTCCAGTCAATCCCATCTAAACTGGAAAGATTACAACAGCAAGTGTTGGTGAGAAGGTAGAGAAAAGGAATATTACATTGTTGGTGGGATTGCAAATGGGTACAGCCCCTATGGAAATCAGTAAGGAACATCCTCAAAAAAATTAAAATGGAACTACTATCTGATACAGCAATTCTACTTCTAGGTATTTTTCCAGAAACTCAAATCATCAATTCAAAAAGACAAAAACTTTTTAGGCAAAACCTAAGTTACATAGAATATTGGTACAAACTAATTTAAAAATGTGTGAAAAATAAATGACTGTAATCTGGTACAAAAAAAAAAAAAGTTCAAAAGGTTTAAAATGGTGTACCTTTGTGTCATTTCCCAAAAAGTAACAGTTCTTATGTTTGATATGTTTTGGGGGTCAGGGCCCATGGATGACAGCATTTCATGATAAACAGTTGTTTCCACTTGTGTAGCCTTGTACAGTCAGTTCCGTGAGTGGAAGGAAATGGGCTTCAATGACAGTTGGGAAATCCTCTCCTATGACGCTGAATCCGTGTTCTCTCCTAACCAGAGACAGGCCCCAAACTCGTACCTGTGTTCTTTCCACATTGGAATCAAATTGGACTTGTCATGATAGTTAATTCGCAGAGTCTTTGCCTGATAGAGTCACTTCTCCAATGCAGTTAAAAAAGATAGTTTTGATGCTTTTAAAGCAAACTGCTTATCACCTTTGGAAAGAGTTCATGTACTTATGATTTTATTTAAAGTTTTGCTCTTTATCTACCTGGGCTTCCTCAACAAAAAAGGTAAAATCAAATGAATCAGGCAAATATATAAAGATCAGATGATAAAAACAATGCTAAAAATTTATTAGGAAAAATCTAGCTTTGTGAAGGGTACATTTAATGGGGGTAGCATTAATGATATCTGTTGTTAAGCAAGCTCTAATGTGCAACTTTGTGTATTAAAATTATCTGGAGACATAATGTTTCTGGACTGTTAACATTTTTTTTCTTTCAGTATTTAGATCACAATTTTTAAGGGCTTAGCTATATTTTGACAGGTACTGACAAAGAGCGCCATGGAATATTGACTCGTTGTTGCCTTCACGGTGTTCAAACTAAAACACTGAGGATGAGTGCTAGGTAGTAATTAGAACTGTTATATTAGGAAAGTAAATACAGTGGCATCTAACATTAAACAAAGCACAATTCTCATCAAAAAATGATTTCTTTTGTGTGTGTTAGTCTATGAAACCATTTTACATGTTAACGAAGCACAAACAATTACTGCCAAAGTAACCAGTTTCATGCAATTATAAGAATCACGTAAAAGCCCTATTGTTTGTTGTCTTATGATTTTTAATGCTAATTTTGCACTTGATAGTTTCAGATTCCATTTGTACCATAGAGCACCATCACATTTTTATGTCTGTGAACGTGAAAGCTAGTAATGGGAAAAACAACTCCTCATGTAAAAAGTAAAAGAATAGTCATTTCCAGAATGAGAGGACTAGACAACCTGAAAGGATGAAGAATAGCAATGAGGGAAATTTAGATTAAGCGAGAAGGGAACATTTATGTAGCTAAAACACAGGAAACTAGACTATTTCCTATATGCGAGAGGAAAGGAGAGAGAGAGAGAGAGACAGAGAGACAGAGAGACAGAGAGAGAGAGAAAGGAGGAGCAGGAGGAGGAAGGGAGGGGGTAAGGTAGGAAAGAAGAGGTGAGGGGAGGGGAAGAGAGGGTAATGGATATTTGGGGAGAATTAAAAAACATGCACACAGAACCACTGGGAGACAAGGGTGGGAAGAATTAAGACACAGGCACTACCCTCATAGACCCACCCCATATTCCAGGGGAAGTGACAGTTACAGCTGATAAACTGATGTTATACGGAGGGTGGATTTACAAGTGAAAGTTCCTGGAAACGCTCAGGTGCCAAAACTGCTTAAGGAAAGAAATAACACTGCCAAACAGGGTGAACACTACTGGAATTTTAGCGAATCCTTTGCATAATTGCTGAATTGATGAAGACTTCTCCATATTAGTATTAGGTGGAAGAGGTGGATTTGTGTTTTGTTGAAGCATGTTTTCATTTCTGAAATATTTTTATCATTGATTTTACAGTTAATTATATGCTTTTTACTCATTTACAACGATCATGCCTATATATAGAAAAATGCATGTTATCTTAAGAAAATAGCAATAACATACCTTTGCAACTATGTGGCATTTTAGAACTACTACAAGTTATTAGGTAAATAATTGTTTCATGGTTATCACAATGAAGATGACCCTGTATCTTCCTGTGTCCCTCTAACCTTCTTCCTCTACTGTCTACTTAACCTAAAGAAGAAAGAAAGAAAGGGAGGGAGGGAGGAAGAAGAAGAGGGGAGAAGGGCTGGAGGGGGGAAAGGAAACACGAAGTAGTGTCTAAGTGGTTTCTGCTACCTAAAGCAAAGAAAATCTCCAGGGTTTTCTTTTAGACATTGTTAGCACAGTTGCTTAGATGTGTGGAAACATGTAAAACACATTCCTCAATAATGTCAAAATCTATAGCAAATATTTACTGAATTAGTCATGAACGTTTTCAATATAGAGACTTTTCAAACTGTTTAGATAAATATTTAATTATGTTTTATGCAAATATCTTTGAGGCAAAACTAAGAATACATATGAGCCTTTAGATACATGACAATACTCACTTAATGTGAAAAACTGTTTTTATGTCACATAAAAATAATTGATGGCTAGCTGTAGTATAACAATTCAGAGTTTATGTTCATGATTTATTTCTTTTGGCGTTTTATGCACCTACAAAAATATATGTTAAGATTTTACCTGACTTCTGTTCATCCTCAGGTTCAGGCTTATATACTGAGCCATAGTTTGAAAATGTGAAGATAACTTACACCATATAATAACCATCCAGTATGTATCAGTGTTACTAACAAACCTAAAAATAACTGAGTATTCGGGGTTAACAGGTTGGAAAACCAACAGACATTTTGGAGAATGAATACTTTAATGGGTATTTCAGAAAATAATCATTCTTTAAAAGAGTTTGGTACATTAAGATTTTCAAAATATTTTTCTTGTCATTGTAGATTAGACCATTCATTTTCTGTAACGTTTTCTAAGCCTTTAGACAAAACAGGGGTGGTTACAGAAGTCCGCTGAAGGATTTCCTACTTATTATTCACAAATCGTAAAGTGATTCCTCTTTTTCAGATTTAAGAGATGATAA
Source organism: Anoura caudifer (assembly GCA_004027475.1). Classification (NCBI taxonomy): domain Eukaryota; kingdom Metazoa; phylum Chordata; class Mammalia; order Chiroptera; family Phyllostomidae; genus Anoura; species Anoura caudifer. The sequence continues at coordinate 12,863 of PVKU01011760.1, read as the reverse complement.
TATATCTGAGAATAGAAATGCCACTTTTTAACAAAAAGAATGTCCCCCCGTGTCCCTTCCAAATTTAGTCTCCTGCTCTCAACTTGGTTGTTGAATGTTGTCTAAGAAGCCACGACCAGCCTGGCTAAGAAAGTGGGAATAAGCCCTGCTTCAGCGTCTGCCCCTTTTCCGTTTCCGTTTCCTCCTCCACTTCCTCTTTGCAAACCGCACGTGCGCACCAGCGCATGCACGTGCACCAGCGCATGCACACGCACCGCAGCAGCCTCAGTTTTCACCAGCCCAGATCCTGGGAAGGAACTTCCTGCCTCTCCCCAGTGCATTTGGCTGCTACGTGGGTGTATCTTTCCCACAGCTGGGCTGACTAGCACTCACCCTACTGTTTTATTTATGATGCAATCAGCTGCTGTAAGGTGAACAGTAACTGCTATTCCATTGCATAAAAAGGGCTTTTTAGCCCCATGTAATAAACATTTACAAGCTTCTCTTTTACCCTTTTAGAAAAAGCCCAGCAGGACGTAGATGGAGGTCACTGGGAGTCTCTAATTCATCTGCATTTATAGTAGGTGTTGCAAGCTCTATTAGCAGAAAATGTATGACAGTCAGACCTAAGTTCAATGCCGCACTTAAAATATCTGCCTTTCTCGCTAATGCCAGAAGCTGTGCCCATGATTGGTGGCATGTGGACACTCACCAGCAAGAGCTTCCCCTTTGGCAGAAACTGTCCGTTGGAAAACTGCTGTTGCAATAATATATTTGAGTATCATCCCAGAAAATCCTGCTTAAGACCGATATTTTTACACACAAGCCAACGTTAACAAAACACGCTGTTTCCTGCCAATACAGATGACATGCGCTAACGTGCCGAATGGTAACCAGACATGTACGCAGAGGAGCTTGCAGCTCACCAGTGGAAATTATTCTGAACTGGAAAACTAGCGCTGTTATTGTTGCCAGCAGATGTTTCCTAAAAGTGGCTTTGGCACCAGCCCGTGAACTTATTTAGTCCCCTGCAAAAGCTTGGATAAGGCCTGCATGCTGACTGACTTCATCGTGTAATTATCATGGCTTCCTTACTGGTCCCATTTCTTCTTTGGACACTGCCGTCGTACGTACTGAATACATCATCAGTGAGTCTCATTCTCGTGTATTACACTAATTCATCATTGGAATGACACCTGCTTCTGATGATCTATTAATGCAATGCATCAGAGTGAGGTGTTCGAATGGGGTATTACTCAGAAATACCCAGTGCCATCTACATAAAACCAAGTCCAAAATCCAATTCCATTTAATTACACAGGACTCGTAGCGTGCTAGAGGCAGACCCATACTCCCCAAATTTCAGCATTATCAAGGAATTATTTGCATCTTCATTAAATTACCTACAAAATTGTTTCTTTTCCTGGAAATGGATCTGTCTGGTAAGTCAGTGATTCAGACTCCATGAGCTCACCAGCCCCTACGACGCACAACAGTTATTTCGCAGGGGCCCATGAATAAAACAAAAACGCCTCACGACTTCACAGTCTACAGCTGTTAAAAAGGACATCAGATTTTCTCATCTATAACACAATTTCTTTGGTAAATATATACACACTGCATTGGAAGCTCTTTGCAGTCACTGGACATCGCCTAAACATGTGTACCTCTGCACATATTATATACAGAACAAAGAAAAGACAAGACGGAGTGGCTGACTATACTGGAGAGTCGGTTTTGCTGCACTGTGTATGTGTCATTTCTCACAAAGTTATCGTAAAGCATTCCTAACCCCTCTGCCCTTCACCTCTAGGTAAGACACACCTACTTGGTTTTTTGTAGCTTACGCTGAAACTTAAATTGTGTCATCTATTGCTCTTTGGTGGGTATTATGGACATTGTGTGAGCTGTCCTGAGTATTCATGCTTCAAAAATTGTATCTGACTGTGATTAAAATATTTTTCTTTAGAAATTTACTTTTTCGCCTGTATTGTTTTCGTTCAAGTTGGAATCCATGAGTGCTTTCCATGGTGTTTCATAACAATAATCCAATATAATTTAAATGAAATGGGCATCAACATTTTACAGTGTTAACTTATGAATTGCAGTTAAAACCACAATAAAGTAATATTGCAATTGGTGTTATAGCTTCTGACAGAGTTGAAGTTCGAGTGTATAAGACCCTCTTACTTTTGTAACAGATTTTTTCAAATAGACTATTTTGTTTAAAAACCAGTTAGCCATTGTTAATGTCTTTGGAGAGTTCATCGTGGGATTTACACTGAAGATTTACGCTTACAAAGAAAAGTGTCTGCAAGCGGGGGCAGCGTGATAGGAGGGACCACGGTCTGTCTCTGTTTCCCGTGAGAGGCAGCCCTGCCAGCCCTGCTTTCATTGTATTTTCTTACCATGTATTTTTCTTCCTGTTATTGAGACTCTTTGATATTATATACTCTTAAATAGGATATGTTAACACTAAGTCTGAAAAGAATGATATATAGCACTACATTTTTATATAGTATATAATGCTATATAAATGATATAAAGAGAAACAGCCCAATATCAATTGCATGACCCAAATATGCATTGCATTTAAACTTCAGACCAGAATAAAAACATGCAGTCATTAAAAACTACTTTCAAATAGATGATATGCTTTACGAAGATGATACTAACCTTTGTGCAAGAAAGTGTGTGTGTGTGTGTGTGTGTGTGTGTGTGTGTGAGAGAGAGAGAGAGAGAGAGAGAGAGGGAGGGAGACAAAAGGCACAAGACCAATGGTAAATAATGCATATCTCTGGAAATATAGATTAATCAATCTAGTTTGAATCTGTAATAAAGCTCCCTGTCACTTAAAAAAAATGAATATAGATGTTTTTAAACACGTGACCCTTTCACTGAGTTTAAAGCCTCTCAAAACTTACAGTCCTGCTTTCCATTTCTTTTTCTCTCTCCTACTTGTAACTAAAGATTCCCTTCATCTTGAGGTTTCCTTTCTTCATATTGCTAGTAGTATTTACAGTGAATGTAATTTTGCCTCTTGCTAATTGAAGAATTACCTTCAGAATTGAAATCATATAGTATGTGGATAATATGTGGTTGTGGAAAAGAAACATACTCATGATTTTATTTTGGTTATTTTTTTCCTTTTCCTTGAAAGGTCCCTGTAGTATTTAATAATATTTTGCTGCCTTTGCAACTTTTAGGTATTCCGTCTACAGCTGCAGTCTGTACCTGGGTGAGCACACATTAAAAGCAGTGTTCCAGCCTGTTGCTGCCCTGTGTTAGCTGGGGAAGGGCCTTCTGTGTTCTGGGTGACAGGGATGCCCCTGTGTAGCTTCAGACTGTCACAAGGAAGGGCAGGGTGGCTGGATGCCATCACTCTGGAGGCATTCAGGAGCTGGAGGAATCTGAAATATGACCAAATCTGAATGCAAGAGTGGTCAGAAAGCCAAAAGCAATTACTTCAGCTTGCAAAATGTTTAAATGATTTATGATTTCCTTCGCAGGACAAATGCGGAGTGTCTGTGTGCACAAAACTCTTAAAACTATATTGTGTTTGGACCAAATTTCGGAGGCTTCTTTTGCATGCTTTTGGGAGAGGGGCAGAGAAATAATCTAAGGTTCACCCATATTTGGTCAGATATTTCCAAGGCCCAAACCCCTATCCTCTGCCATCTTTGTGTGAGAAAGTCTGTTTCATCATCACCTGGGGAAGAAGGCTGAGGGTAAGCAGCTTAATTTATAGATGGATGAAACAAACTTTTATTTAAAAATTCTCAGTATGTTAGCATGAATCATGTAGGCCTATTAAACTAATTGCTAAGTAAATTTAAGCAGTATTACCATAGATTTCAGTAGAATTTATCATCCGTCTGAAGAGATCTTTGGTGGTCTCATGCTGCCCCCCACAGATATGTCTCAGAACACTCATTATGCCATAATTACAAAGTCTCTTTGAAGAGGCTAAAAATCCCTAGACGCCTCTCATCAATTATTTTCACCTGTTAATTCATTTTGTGTGAGGTAATAACCCTGGCATAATAACAAATGTGCAAGTAGTCCGATTTTGCAATTAAAAGCAGCAGGGCTTCTATTTTGATCATACAGACTGTGACATCCATCATAGAAAACAATTTGGGCCTAGCAGGATGACAGATGCCGCCCTGATGGCTCTACCAGCTAACTGCCTGTCCTGGGGAAAAAAATGGCCGGGCTCCAGCCCACAGCTGCAAGCTACGTGATAGCTCCGACCAGCCAGCGGGATGGAGCCCGCGGTGACGGAATCACTGAAAGGTAATTTTACTTCACAAAATGAGGATTTCTGAGCCATGAACGTATGCATTCCAGTGGCTGCTGTAATTTGGAAACAAATAGCCCTTTTCATTTGAAAATGACTTGAATCACTGCTGGTGTTCAGAATGTTTTGTGTCCAGGGCTTTTTACATGTAAAATACGATGTAAAACTCCTTATTTCTGCCCCCTGTTCACATCTGATTAGACACAGAAGGCGAGGTGGTTATTGCTCCTCTCTCAGGGTAAATCTACACAAGGAATTTTTTTTTTTTTTTTTTTTTTTTTGTCCAACCTCTGGACAGGTGCCTAAATAGTGGAAGAGAGCTCATTTTTATCCTTCATGGTATATGAAGCCCAAGTGAGCCCTGTCTCTGAATTGGATCCCACTGCCCTGGTTCATCGGAAAAGTCCCACACTAAGCTGATCTCCCTGCAGGGATGAAGCTGACTACCTGCACACCCTGACTTTGGGAAGGGAAGTAGGTGTCAATAGATGCAGAGAGGAGGTTTCTTCCCTTATTTTGAAAATCATAAGATGTAAAAAGATTTCATAAAACACCATATGCCTTCTCTTTTCACTTCAAAATTAAACTATATGAGATATTACTGTAGCCTTCAGTAGACAAAGCCTTGTTTTTTGTTTTTTGTTTTTTTTAAACATGCTATTATACTAGCGCCAGTCTTGAAAATCACACCAATGCGCAAAGAAGTTCTGGCTAATTAAAAACATCAATATGGTCTTTATTACCTTCCATAGGAAAAGAGCTCAAAAGAAATTAAGAGGCTTTGTGCATCTCTGTTTTACTCGCAAAACTAAATTCAGGGACTAGATTATGAAACATAGGCCACCGACTGTAATAAAAGCAGATCTGTAATGCCAACAAGAAGGATCATTGGAAATAGTTGTATTTGTAGGGTGATTTGTTCAGGGTTCTTCCGCGTGGTTCAGTATAACAAAGGATGCGGGGCAGACAAAAGGTTAAGCGTAGCATGAACTTCCACAGCTGACATGCTCCTTAGGACAGGAAGGTAGCACTTTTTATAACATTAACAGATGATAATGCTTGCATTTCACACTTGGCTTCCACATTCCGTGCAGACAAAGAAGAACGCCCTGTTTCTTGGGGGAAATATACTGTTTCTTAGTTCCTTGTATCAGACTCATAAACCCTGTCAGCAGGAAGGATGAGGAGACAGAGGGAGGCGGAGGGCACTGCTGAAGAAACGCAGACCAGGGAAGAAAAAGCTCCTTTTTCCAAGAATCCAATCAAGAGCCTTCCTAAACTCTTTGGAGGAAGTCCAGGTTTGGACATGGGTCTCCTTTGACTTTTTACTAAGGTGATTCTTTCCCATTCACTGTTCATCAGTCCTGTAAACTTGTGCGAAATACCTGCGCATCAGGGCACGCATCCCTGTGACCAGCCTAGAAAGTTGCAACGCACACGTTCTTTTCATTAGGCTCCACGGAGCAAACTCAAATAGGAGAGATGTGTTGGAAAGTGCAATTGCCCATCCAAGATCGCCTTTAACGGGAGGCCAGGAGGCCTGGCCCTCCTGCCAATGCGCTGACTGTAGCCAATGCTCAGGAGCCATCAACAAATTGTGACCTGTGACACTTTTGCAGCCACCGTATTAAGCCCAAAGTCCAAGGGATAAAATAGATGGTTTTTACTACAAAATTGTTCTTGTTTACAATTCTAATATCCTCTTCATCATCTACTTTTTTCCAGACATTTTAGGCAGTTCTGAAGACCTGGGGAAGCACTAGGCTTGTCATAAAGAAAAATTAATGTTGTTCGAGTTGGCCTAGCTGCCCTCTGGGATAGCTGAAGATGTGGAACTATAAGGCTCTGTTTTTAAAATGAAAATGATTAAAGGTACAGACACCTTGCTCTTGGAGTAGCCACTAAACCTTTTTAATAAAATACATGGACACATACGCAAAACAGCTTTTATTTTTCCTTTCTATAAGTCATTATCTTTGTGCTCTCTCTCTCTCTCTCAAATACCTTAGTCTTTAAGAAATTGCTTGCTTAAAGACTAATAAGCATAAAAATGACCTCATCCTTATAAAGTGTACATTTGTTTCATTCAGCCAGAGCTCACTCAATAAACACCATGCACAGAAAAGCCAGAACTTTCTCCAAATAGTCAGTAAGCTAATTAGGAGCACTCTTTAACAGATAGCCTTTACAACATTGACAGGCTTAATCCAGCCTCTTGAAATACCACAATGAATGGCCTAGCAGTAACCACCATTGGAGATTTGCACCCCAACTTGCATCTTTTAGGATTTCAAGAAAGGGATTCATCAGGGCAAGCAAGGAAGAAACAGAGAGCCGGTGAAGATTACTAATAATTCTTTTAGAGGAGTATTTTGAACAAAATGTCTCATATAGCCAGAGAAAATGTAAGGAAATACGCGAAGGAAGAGAGTGTAACCTTTGCCATCCATAGGCCAAACAACGGCCATCAAGACTTCACTTCTCTGATCCTCCCAACCATAATCGTTTCATCAGGTTAAGTAACTGCTCTCTGCGCAGAGCTTGAGAGTAAAGTGACACCCCCAATTGGCTGAGTTTTAGTTTTACTATTTTATTTCAAGAACTTTTGCATCTCCACCATTTTTATCTTCCTTAATTCCTCCTCCCTCCCTCCCTCCCTCCCTCCCTCCCTTCCTTCCTTCCTTCCTTCCTTCCTTCCTCCTTCCTTCTTTCCTTCCTTCCTTTTCTTTCTTTCTGTCAATTCCAATTTTCTTTCTGCCAACAACCAATTCAGACACAAATTTGTAATTCTTGATATTCGGGAGATAAAAGTTATACTATATTCTTCCATTGCTTTCATTGCTTTATGGTTTACCTGATTGGTTATTCATATGAGTTAATGTAGCTTCCTTACGAATATCAAGTTATGGGACGATAGTCAAAGGTCATTGAGGTTTGTCATCTACACGCACACTTCTCTCATTCAGATAATTTCATCAAATGTCTGATCTGTAAGCAGACTAAGCCCATTTGGCACTCATTCCCACATTTTCAAGATTCATGTAGAAGCCAAGTGGAACCACAAATCAAGGTTATTTCAATAATTTCTGAAAAATGTCACAACTTTATTCCATTCAGCAGTTTGAGGATGCAAAAAATAGCCACCTGTCATGGGGCTCGCCTCTGTTCTTTCTTCAGCCTGTGCCCATTTCCTCCTGTGAGTTGAGGTTTTATTTACCCTCTTGATTCCTTATTCAGGCCTCCTCTGCAGACAGATGGAGAAAGCATTTGTCCATGCACAGTAGTTCAAGGGGTGCCAGGCACACAAACCACTGTGTTAGCTGCCCTTCCTCTCCTGGGCCTGACACAGGATATCCGAAATTCCACAGTGAGATGCCCTGTCCTTAGGACTTTGAAGGTTTTCTAACCTTGGGGAGTCACCTCATGAAATTTAATACCCTTAAGTATAAATTTAAACACCTTGACTGATCCAGCTAATAACTGGTTGGAGATTAGTTGGCAAGTGGCTTTTTAAAAACCGAACTTTGGGGTAATTGTAGTTATACCATTACTCTTACTGAAACCCTGCTCAGTACCAGTTGCTCTTCCAACCCCTTTTCCCGGCAGCCCTTTGGACATGAGGAAACCAAGGTGCAGAGAGGGTAGGACACCCAGCTCCTTAAGGACTGAGCTGCCAATCCCACCCACACATTCTGGCCCCAAACTTGACATTCTCAATGAGACGAACTCCACAGTTAAACTCAAATCTGCAATTACATGGAAGAGTGATGACATTTTGCCCTGGCTGGTGTAGCTCAGTGGATTGAGCGCGGGCCTGTGAACCAAAGGATCGTGGGTCAATTCCCAGTCAGGGCACATGCCTGGGTTGCAGGCCAGTTCTCGGGAAAGGGACGCATGAGAGGCAACCACACATTGATATTTCTCTCCCTCTCTCCCTCTCCCCTTCCCTTCCCCTTGAAAGATAAATAAATAAAATGTTTACCAAAAAAAGTGATGATATTTGAAGGAAAGAACACTTAAAGGTGATGTGCCAAAGCCATGCTGCTTTCTGTAACCTCTGCAAAGGCCCATGACATGGCTACAACACATCTTGAACACTGCTCTCATGACACCCAAGGGTCACTGTCTATTCCTGTCACAGACATCCCTCCAGAAATTAATGCTGATTTCTGCTTATTTGATCCTACTTTCCTGTAGCCTCTTCCTGAGAAGTTATACATCTAATCTTCTTAAGATGCAAACACGTGTTTGGAAAGTCACTGGCCAAACATGAAAATCCATCAGCTGCTGGGTCTGGAGTTTCCACATACTCAATATTTGTTTCAGGTCTAAACTGTCACATACATGTGCTGAATTATGAGATAAATTACATAATCCAAAAGGCAGAAAGCAATGCGTGTCCTTAGTAGATGTAGTGTTCTCATTTTGGACATTGAACAAAGCATAAATTATATATTCTGTTGAGTATCCTGGACTTGCTTGAAGTTACAGAAAAGAAATAAATCAATTAATTCATATTGAACTCTATTGATATAAATTTGTGATTATATGTAATCAGAAATATATATATACAAATATATACATACACATATATATAATCTTATTTTTGGGTCAACAACCAAGTCAATGAAGACATACTTTGTTTTATAACATGTTGCTTTATTGGACAATCTACCAGCTAAAAGATTTATTGTGACTCGTTTTTTTTTGTGACATTTGCTTTGTTATGGTGATCTGGAAGGGAACTGAATGTTAGGCAAAAACCACACGTGAAAGGTTGTATTTGGAAAACAAGAACAATGGAGAAATACATCTATAGATTAAAATCTGGTCCTGCTTCATACCAGTTCCCTGACCAAGGTAAAGTTTCTTTAATCTCTCTGCACCTCTATTTTCCTTTTTTAAAAATCTAAGATGATGAAGTAAATGATAATGAAATTATCATATAGTAGTCATGCTATTTACTGGACTCCCAGAACTTACTGATCTTACAACTGGTGGTTTATACTCTTTGACCAACATCTCCCCATTCCCCTCACCTCCCAGTTCCTGGAAACTGCAATTTTATTGTCAGAATGAGTCTACTTTTTTGTATTTCATACATAATATATTTTTTGTTAGTCAAATAAGATCCAAAATAACTTCTATTCCATAGTCTGATTGTGAAGAATAAGCAAGATATAGATTGATTTATGTTTAGCATGTAAGGTAGAAATACAATAAATATTTATTGACATACTTGGGTGCTCTTTTTCATTGATTTTGCATGGTACAGGTAATGATTTTAAATTTGTTACTTCATGTATCCTTTATCTCAGTTAACTTTTTCATAGTTAGGAGCAGTTCTTTTTTATGTTATATTTTGGAAAACCAAATAATTACCTTATATATCCTCTTTTTCTTCCATATCATGCACCTTACCATCTTATGAGTTTCTTTTTCTTTCCTCTGTATTGAGGAAAAACTTTTAAACTTACTCTACTACCACTAATTCAAATGTCTACAAGACTAGTCAAGAAAAAGGAAAGAAGATCCAAGTTAGAAAAATGAGAACTTAAAATGGAGACATTACTGCTGACCTTATAGAAATAAACAAATTATAAGGAATACTATGAATAATTCTATGTCAACATGTAGATAATCTAGATGAAATGACATAGTCCTAGAAAGATATAGGTACTGAAACTGGCTCGAGAAGAAAATTTAAAAATCTGAATAGATGTAAAACAAGAGATAAAACTGTAATAAAAATTGATAGATTGATAGATAAGAGATAAAATTCCAACAATGAAAAGTCCAAGGCCAAATGGTTTCACTGGTTAATTCCACAATATGGTTAAAAATAACTGATACATGACTTCACAAATTCTTCTCCCAAAATAAAGAGGATGGATCATTTATTTCATCCTGTGAAATTGAGTATTGGCTATGAAGCCAATATTACTTTGGTAATTTGGACAAAATTATCAAAAGAAAATTACAGACTAATATTCCCTATGAATATACATGCAGAAATACTACCAAACTAAATCTAGCAATATATAAGAAAGTTATATTCTATGACCAGGTTTCATTCTACGAATACAAGTTTTATTCTGCATATGAAAATCAATCCATATTCCATGTTAACAGGGAAAAACAGACAAAACCCATATCATCAGCTCATCACAACAGATGCAGGGAAAATTAAATATAATTCAGCAAACTTTCCTGATTTTTAAAAAAAAAATCAATGCCTAGAAATGGATGTGACAATTTTCAAATGCCATCTACAAAAACATAATTAATAACTATACTATACTTAATATTAAAAACTAAAATAGTTCTAAGATTATGAATAAGACAAAGGTGTTCACTTTCATCATTTCCATTCAACACAGTAGTGGATGTTCTAGCTAGGGCAATTAGGTAAGAAAAAGAAATAAAAGTTTCCCAGATTAAAAATGAAGAAGAAAAAACTATTTATATTTGCAAATGGAATGATTGTATAATATAAGAAATCCTGAATAAACCCCCCCACAATAGAAGTAGAGTTTATGAGTTCAGCAAGATTATAAAATACCAGATCATTAAAGAAAAAGTTGTTCTTTTTCAATACACTACCAGTGAATATTATATAAAAGAAATTAAGAAAATTTTATTTACAATAGCAACAAAAGTAAAATCCTTACAAATAAATGTATCAAAAGATATGATGCACACTGAAAAGAACAGCAACATGTTTGAAATAAGTTAATAAGACCTATATAAATGAAAAGACAATCATAGATTAGAAGACAGTATTGTTAAGATAATAATACTTACTCCCCAATGAATATGTGGATTTAACACAATTCCAATCAAAATCTGTTGCCTTTTTTGCAGAGTTTGATAAGCTGGTCCTAAAATTCTTACAGAAATTAAAGAGACTCAGAAGAAGAAAGAAAGAAGGAGAAATTTGGAGGACTCTTACTTTCTGATTGAAATTCTTACTAAAAAGCTACAATCACCAGTACCATGTGATAACAGCATAAGGATAGGAATAGTGATCAATGGAATAAAATGGAGAGTCCACATATAAACTTATACATTTCAGGATGCTTGATCTCTACAAGAATGCCAAGTTCACACAATGGGTAAAGAACAAGACAAATCATGCTGGGGCAATGGAATGTGCACATGCAAAAGAATAAGGAAATATGGATGGTTGTTTCTTAGCTTGGTTAAGAGCACTTGCTCACTCTAGCAATGTATTTGGTACACCAGTGGCAAATTTTGACCTGATGTTTCTTCCCTAAGAAATTATTATTAAACATCACTTCATGAAGAGGACATTTTTGGTAATAAACAGAAGTGAAAACCTTGTCATTCTCTCTCCAATGCACAATGGTCTCATGGGAGGCAGGGGGCCTATAGTGTGCATTGCAAAATGTATGCTATTTCCTATCACACAGTTTTAGGGTGACATTAAGAACATGGCCATTGGGCACAAAGAGTCATCCTAAATATATATATATATATATATATATATATATATATATATGTATCTTTCCTAGACAGAATTGGCTATTTCGGTAAAATTATTACTTTTTCACCAAGTAGTCATTCTTCCTTTCTACGTAATTAACATAACCCTGATTTCCCAGGACAAATACATATTCAATTTATTGGGGTGACACTGGTTAACAAAATTACGGAGGTCTCAGGAGTACAATTCTATAATACATCATCTGTATACTGTATAGTGTTTTCCCCACCTCAGGTCGTCTCCTGTCACTATTTATTGTCCCGTCACCCTCTTCAACATCCCTACCTGCTTTCCCTCTGTTAACCACCATGCTATTGTCTGTGTCTATGAGGTTTTTTCTTAATCCCTTCACCTTTTTCACCCAGTCCCCACAAACCTCTCCCCTCTGACCACTGTCTGTCTGTTTCCTCCGAGTCTGTTTCTATTTTGTTAGTTTCATTGTTCATTAGATTCCACATGTAAGTGAAATCATCCGGCATTTGTCTTTCTTTGACTAGCTTGTTTCACTTAGCATAAACACAGGTACTTTTAACCTGCCTTATAGCTGGGCATAGTCATGAGATCCAGTTTTGGCCAATATGATGTAAGTGGAAGCCACATGAGACTTTCTCAATAAATGTGACTCATTTATCCTTATTCTTGACTGGAATGTGGAAGTGAAGGCCAGAGCTTCAACATCAATCTTATGACCACATAATGGCCATAACAAAAAGGCTAAGGAAATCCTAGAACTTGTCCCCAACATTCATGAGCCCCTGAACCCATATCAAGAAACAAATAATTTTCTATTTTGTGGGGAAAATAAAATCCCAATTTCATTAGACTACTGTTGGGGACCATTCTGCCCAGTTTCAGGAGCTGTAACCCACACCCCATGACTAAGGCTGAGTGAGCGACCTTCAGACTGTAAGCCACTAAGGAGACAAAGCTTATCTCCCTGGCAGGAGCACCGCTTCTGCTTCATCCATATCTGGCCCCTAATGCTTGGTCGGTTAGCCAATGATGGGTAAGATTCCCTCAAGAGAGGGGTCACCTAAGTCAGGCACGACCACTTGGAAGGCCCTCAAGGAAGGACTA
>PVKU01011759.1:0-40829 GCA_004027475.1 Anoura caudifer | reverse complement strand
ATGATGCTGAAGCACCCAGTGAGCTCCTTAAGCATCCTGGTAACAAGTGTTTTGAACCCTGCGTCTGACAGACTTATCTCCATTTCATTTAGCTCTTTCTCTGGAGCTTTGCTCTTTCATTTGGGCCGTTACTCTGTCTCCTTGTTTTGGCAGCCTCCTGTGTTTGACCCTCTGCATTAGACAGAGCTGCTTTGACTCCGTCTTAGTAGTGGGACCTGTTGTAGAAAGGCGCACCTGTACTTTGGATGGGGCGGAGCCTGAAGTGCTCGCCAGGGCAGACAGCCCACGTGAATGAGGCTGATGGAGTCCCAGATATGGTGTCACCGCTCTGTGGCTCTGTGTGGGCGAGGACTCAGAAAGGGGACAACGGCCACTGCCTGGCCCCTGGAGTGCTGTCTGGGAGGAAGCTGTCCCCCTACACCTGCCTTGACGCCAGACATTTTAGTTTCTCCCCATTTGCCACTGGTGCCCTTCCCGATGCTGCCCTGGTGCTGGGGCTTGGAGGGAGGGAGTCTGTCTAAGTCCTAAGTCTGTTGTGGGCCCTTTAAGAGGAGACTCCTGAAAATCCCACAGCTTCTTCCACCACCCCAACCTCCACTGGTTTTCACAGCCAGAAGTTACAGGAACTTCTCTTCTTGGCATTGGAACCCCGGGCTGGGTGGTCTGGTGTGGGGCCGGCATCCCTCACTCCAGAGGTGCCCCTCCTGACTTTTATCCGCCACACGTGTGTACAGGACCGCCTGTTCCACCCCTCCTACCCGTCTAGACGAGTGTGACTTCTATAATTCCTTCGTTGTCAGACTTCCATGCAGCTTTCTGACGATTTTCTGATGACTCTGGGTGATAGTCATTTTGTAGTTTAGTTGTAATTTTTGCTGAGGTTGTGCGAGGAGGCAAGTCATGCCTACCCACACCTCAATCTTAACCACAACTTCAAGCATATTACTTCTGTTTTATCACTGACAATTAACGGTTGGTTTCCAACAAGGCAGGACAGGTAGATGCTCTCAAAAATGTAAAATTTCTTTAAAAAATGATCAGAAGTAAGAAGCTTAAGGTAAAACGGTTTAAACCACTCTATAGAAACACGTGCTTTAGGTTTTCCACATTATTTGAGCTGGACACAAATGAAAACGACTGTCTTCAGACCATTTTTATTTGAAACCACTTTCATCATGAAGCACACAGAAACCCAGGAGGCACAGGAAATCGCAGCTTCACCCGGCCGTCCCAGGTGCGCTGGTCCATCTGCCACCCGGGCCAAGGAGGGGGCACAGCAGAACCCCGAGGGTGGGGCCCCTCCGATCCCCAGCCCTCTCCCCCCGCGGGGCAGGGAGTCCCGCCTGCCCTGACTCTCAGGGACGCCGCTTCCTGCTCTTCGCCAGAGGCGTCACCTCGGCGCGCGGGCCGAACCGACCCGGGTTGTCTCTGCCAGCTTCTCGACGGACACGAACAGGCCGCACCACGCACGCCCTTTTGTCTTGCCTCCCCTCTCCACTGGCGTTGCTCCACCTGTGGGTTATTCTCACGGCCGTGTAATATCCCATAATATCCTACCCACTCCCCAGTCCCCTGGGTAGTGCCAGCTTTGGAGCAGAAACCAGCACCCCTGAGACCCTGCCGGGACAGCTCTTTAGCACACGGGCCTGCACTCCCCCGGTGCACGCTCCGAAAGTGTGAGCGCCAGGCTCCTGGCTGTGTGCCCAGCCTTGCCACGGACAGCCACACTCCCCCCCACAGCAGCCGTGACAAGTGACGCTTCCACCAGAAGAGGCAAGTTTCTGTTGTTTTACTTTCCCAACAAGACTTGTCAGACGTTTTAATTCTTGCTAAGTGAGCCCTGGCTGGTGCAGCTCAGTGGAGCACCGGCCTGCAAACCAGAGGGTCACCAGTTCGAGTCCCGGTCAGGGCACTGGCCTGGGTTGCAGGCCAGGTCCGTCCCCAGTAGGGGGCGCACCAGAGGCAGCCACACATTGATGTTTCCCTCCCTCCCTTCTCCCTCCCTTCTCCTCTCCCTAAAAATGATAACATTCCCGCTGAGTGGCTGTGTGGTGATAACTAAGAATTCTTTATGAGGTAGAATTTCGCCATCGTTTTGAATAAACGACTCACGAAACGTCACTTCTGACAGTGCCGCAGTGAAGAGCTCCTTTGCAGCAGGGCCCCCCTCGCTCTCCCGACGGCTGCTGCACTTGACTAGCCGCCCAGCGTCACCCCCCACGGTCGGCTCACCACGGGAGACACGGACCCGACCCCAGGACGGGGCGCCTGCGTCGGTGGGGCCTGCCAACAAGGGCCCCCTCGCCCCCGCCAGAGGCAGCCCACCTCTGTGAACACACACCCAGGCTGGAATTCACGGAGCCGCTCCTTCCTCCTCTGGACTTACAGTGGTCTCACGCTTTCCCCAAGCACTTGAACATGAGCAGGTGGACCTAGCAACCAGGAGAGGCCGTGTGAGGGTGCTGCAGGCATAGGGGGCGCTGGTGGGGACACCCCTGCCACGGCCCGCACACCACTCAGTCTTCACGGGGGGGGGGGGACAGCAACCCTGTTCACGTGCGACCGTGACGGTGCAGTCACGCCTGAGAGTGCCCTCAGGTTCAACCACACCGTCAGAACCGTGCATTTTAACCCACTAAGAAACCGTAAGGTCAATTAAGGCCACGCATAATAACACCCCCCCCCCTCAAGATTCTTCATTCACATTCCGTAAATCAAAACAGTTTATCACGGTAAGTGAAATAAGCCAGTCAGAGAAAGACAAGCACCACATGATTTCATCTGCACGTGAAATCTAAAGAACAAAATAAAAGTACAATAAAATATAAACAGATTCACAGTTACAGAGAACAGACTGACAGGGGTGGGGGTTGGTGAAAAGGCAAAGGGATTAAGCAAAACGAAACACCAAACCTCAGAGACACAGATGACAGCCTGGTGGTCACTGGACGGGGGAGGCAGGAGGCGGCAAAGGGGGGCACACGGTGGAGGAAGGAGACTTGACCTGGGGTGATGAACACACAACACAACACGCAGAGGGTGTGTTGCACGCCTGCATTCTGCATGTTATTAACCACTGTCACTCCAAGAAAGTCAATGGAAAAAAACCCCAGTTCATCCCCCAAAACCGAACTACAGCTCCTGCCAACGGCAGGTTAACCCCGAGTGTGTCTCTGGCAGGAGACCAATGTGCCCTCGGCTACAGCGTGTCCCGTCCGCCGGAACCCCCCCCCCCACTACACAGCCCCCGTTGGGGTTCCGTGCCCACGTGTGACAACCTCAAAAATGAACAAGGACGTGCTCCCGGCTTTATTTGGAGGAAGTGTTCAGCAGGATTGGTGGAATTAAACAATGAAGCCGTCTGTGCCTAAAAGTTTTAATTACTGATTTTATAAGGGTAATAGGCTTATCTACGGTCTTCTCTTTCTTCTGCAGTTACTTCTACTGTGTTGTATTTTTCAAGAAAGTTATTTATCTGATTTTCCAGACGCACGGACATGATGCTATTTTTCACTGCGTCCTGTGTCCACGCAGCCCGCCGACCCCACGGCGGTGCGTCCTTCCCCTCCATTGTGCAGTCCGTGCATCCCCCTCCTTTCCCGAGACCGGTCTCACCGGAGGTCCGTCAACGCACCGCACTGTTCAAAGAACCGAATTTCGGCTTCATATTCAGACTCCTAGGAGTTTCATAGTTACTTTTTGTCGCTGACTCACAGCTCACTCCTGCTGCGGTCAGGGACTGCGGTCCTACTGCGGGACCACGTTCTGAAAGGCGCTGGCATCTGCACAATGAACTGGAACTGGTCAGTTTTTACAGATGTCCCACGTGTGCTTCAGAGTGAGGTTCCTGTACCGAAACTCCACGTGTAAGCCGCACGTGGCCCGGGACGGCTCTGAATGTGGTCCAACACAAACTCATACATTTACTTAAAATCTTTTCTGTGCTCATCAGTTTTCAGGAGCGTTTGCGTATTTAGTGTGTGGCTCAAGACGACAGCTCTTCATCCAGTGCAGCCTGGAGACGCCAGAAGGCCGGACACCCCATGTCTGGAGGAGCTCTTGGCCTCCATCTCTGCCGCTCCTCATTCAGGCTCTGCCTGCGCTTCCAACAGGAGCGGAAGAGACCCCGGCCCAAGGTCAGAACTCACCTAGGGAGAGATTTCCGCGTTGAGCCCCAGGGCTGCCTCTCCCCGACCCCTCCCCAGGAATTCACCTGTGGACTTCTCTCGTCTCAAAGGTCGGTGGCTTTTGCTGGGGACCAGCGCTCTCTGCTGGCGTCCTCGCCGGCCTCCGCGCACACTCCTCTGGCGTTAGGCCTGGAAGGATCTGCAGACGTGTGACGTCGGGCACAGGGTGCTGGGAGCCACGTCCCTCCTCCCAGTCCGCAAACTGTGCTTCCGATGCCGCCTGGTTTTCTTCTGCGGGGACGAGCAAACACAGCCGACAGCAACAAACGTCACGCCGTGGCCTTCTGGCCGGCACGAGTTCCGAGCGGAAGTTGCTGTCATTTGTGCCTTTTTTCCTCTTCCTGTAATGCGTCTTCCCTTCCTCTCGCTGCTTTTTAACGTGTTTTTTCCCTTTGCCGCTTATTTTTCGGCAATTGGATTAGGTGGTGCCTGGGCACGGATTTATTTGATTGCTCTGTTTGAGGTTTTTGAGCTTTGTGGTTCGTGTCTTCAACTCTGGACAGTCTAGCCATTATTTCTCCAGATACTGTGTGCATCCCCTCCCCTTCTCCCGGAAGCCCAGTTCCACCTACGTCACGGCAGTTAAATCTGACCCAAGCGTCGCCAGCGTGTTGTCCTTTCGCTCGGTTCTCCTTGCTCCTCGCGCTACGATGGGGACAGCTGCTACGGCCATGCCGCGGAGCTTGCTGACCTTGTTTTCTGTAGCGCAAATTCGCTGTTAATCTCTCTAATGCAGTTCTCATTTCAGGTATTACATTTTATCTCTAGAAGTTCCATTTGTATTTTTCATACCTTCCATCTCACTCCCTATGCCCACTTTCCTCTACATTCTTGAACATGTGCAACTTATGTATAACAGTCATTTCAATGTCTGGTTGGCCAATTCCTCATCTCTGTTATTTTGGGTCTGTTCCTATTGACTGATATTCCTCCTGGTTTGTGTAATATTTTCTTGCCTCCTTGAATGCCTAGTAATTTTTTTAAAAAGATTTTATTATTGAGGAGAGGGTAGGTGAGGAGGGAGGAGGAGAGGGAGAGAAACAGCACGCTGCCTCTCATACGCACTCCAGTCGGGAACCCGACTCGCAACCCGGCACGTGCCCTGACCAGGAATCAAACCGGCGGCGTTTTGCTCTGCAGGATGATGCCCGACTAACTGGGCCACGCAGGTCGGGACACATGCCTGGTAATTCTTATTAGATGTTAGACACTGAAATTGTTTCACATGCTGAATGCTGATGTCATCACACCCTTTTAAATGCAGTCGGGGTTTCCCCTCCCCAGTCTGCAGCAGCCTTGCACCCAGGGGATAACTGACCCCACCTTCTGGGTTCACCCGCTGCCCAGAGTGAAAAAGCCCCAACACAGACTGAAAACCAAGCCTTGGGAGGATCTAACCGACACCCCCGATCAGCCTTCCGTCTGAGTCTCCAGCGGCACAGCCTGCAGGCGTCTGCTGTTCTCTAAGAGGCTACACAGTCGCGCTCACTGGAACCCTGGCTGCCTCGCCCCACCCAGACTCCCATCTCGGCTTGGCTTCCCCCTCCCCGCCCTGCAGTGCGGAAACTGTCTGGGCCGTGACTGGTGACCTCGCGCTCAGGGCCAAAGCCCACGGCAGCCGTTTCTGCGGGAGCATGTCTGCAACCGTCCGCTCGTGCACCGGCTGTGGGAGCACCACGGACGGAGCTGAGCAGCGCCACAAGGGCCGCGCGGTCTGCGAGGCCGAGGACCTTCGCGGCCTGGCCCAGGGCAGGAGGTCTGCGGAGCCGCACCGCACGCACCAGGCTGGCCTCGCCGCAGGGCTCACCGCCCCCGTCTCCCTCGCTGGGGACACGATCCTGACCGGCCTGCTGACCGGGTCTCAGTGCCCGAGAACGGCCGCTCCCAAGGGCGGTCTGGGCTTCCGCAGTTCGAGATGGCAGCCCGGCCGGGACCATGGCGAGGTGAGTGAGGCGCTTGCCTCAGCTACAAATCTGAAAGGAGTGCGAAAAGCTCGGTGATGGAGAGAAGTGAAAATGAATGTGCAAAATCTATGAGAAACAAAACACAAAACTTAAACAAAGACAGAGTCACTCACACTGCTGAGATGAGCTGCACTGAAGCTAAGGAAAAGGAAGAAATCATTCACGCTGATCTTGACTTTATTTAAAATTTGACTATTTCATCACGGAATTTTTTGCATCAAATCTGATTTTTTAAAAGCAGTTCATCGAAAGGGTATTAATCTCAATTTCTGAGCTTCCTGGCCAAGTGCTTCAGTCACGCCCCCCTCGTCCTGGTGGAGAGTGAGTCTCGCGCCTGTCGCTCCGGGGCAGGGGACAAGCAGACCGCTGTCCCCGGTGAGCAGAATGGCACTGACGTGCCCTGACCACCGCACACCGAGCGCCTCCTCCTCAGAGACCCCCAGGACCAGAAATGCTTCCCCAGGAAACCGCAGACTTCCTCCTGTTTGCCACTCGCGGGTCTCCTCTGCCTGTCTGCCCGCAGACCCGCTTTGTGGACGGCAAAGTGCCCCGTGGAGAGGAGAGCTTTCTCGCTGTGACTGAGTAAGTGCGCCCCGAAGACGCTGTGACTGTGAGGCAACCGTGCACGGTGGCCGTGCCCAGTGGGTGCCTGGGACTCCAGGAGGTGTTGCCGGAACGGCCCACAGCACCTCTGACCACGTCCGCTTACGGACTGGTGGCCGTCCGTGCCCAGCCTCTGGACATGACGGTTCAACGGAAACCAAATCAACCAACTCGGTTCCTTTCCTGATTTTGTGGGACCCCAAACCTTCTGAAACCAGCCAGCTCATCTCCTGCATCTTCCCAGCTGCCAGTCCTCTCCAGGACCTGCGGCAGGAAAGCCCTGGGCAGGCAAAGGCCGGGCTGCTCCGCAGGGGAACGAAGGGGCTTCCGCACAGCGGCTGGTTTCCGCATGTTCGCGGCACCGCGTTTCAGCCTCTGAGCCACGGGTGCAGGGCAGTGTTTTCAACTGTAAGGACTGAGAAAAGGTTTTTCCTTAACTGAAAGTTGGATGGTATTACGTTTAGTGGAGAAACAAAGACTATGAAATGAAGTTATAATTTTTATGAGAAAACACATCTCATGAAACTCAAAGTAATTTAATAATTACACACCATTCAAAGTCGTGAAGCGCCCACCCGCCAATCTGTGCTCTCTGTCCAGGCGTGGGCCCGAGCCCAGCCGCCACCTCGGCTCAGCAGGCCGTGACCCTGCTCCCCCGTCCGGAGGGGACCCAGCGAGCTGCCCACTGTCCCCTCTCCCGGGGAGGTGCCTGCTCCTTCTCTCCTGTCACACACTTGGGCCTCAGGACTCCCTTCCCCACATCTGCTACTTACAGGAGACTCACAGTTTCTCACTGACCCTGAGGGGCAGGGATCCCGTGACCTGTCTCACAGTCCCCTCGCCCCCTGCACCCAACAAGGTGCCGGGCGCACTCACAGCCGCTTGCTCCCTGGGGAGCTCAACCCCTCCAAGGGTCCTCCCACAACCCTTCCCTCCCCGTGAAAGCGACGCTCCCAGCCCTGTCCACACCCCGGGGACCCACTCTGGAACACGCACAGGCCCGGGCCGGCCATGCTGCCTCCTCCCCCACCCCAGCCGGGAGCTTCCCGCAGACAGCCCTGCGTCCTGCTCAGGTGCGTCCTCAGCGCTGAGCAAGGGCCCGCGCCGCAGCAGGCACTCGGCACACATTAGCCATAGTTACTACCTCATTCCTGCCGTTACCTGTTTATTCCCCTGCCCTGCCCCTGCCCCTGCCCTCCCCACGGCACAGGAGAGGAACTGGGAACACAGGACCCAATGTGACTCCGGACTTGGGGGCAAGCAGCCCGGAGCTCCGCCCCTGCACCTGGCTGTTGACAACCACAACGCCATCAGGCAGCACCCACATCAGTGAAGGCTCGCTCCGACTTCCTGTGGGAATCAGCGAAGGTTTATGCCGTAAAACTGGATTTGCTGTTTTCACTCTCAAAGCACCTTTGAGGGTCACCCAACAGTCCACATCTCTCCAGGACCGCCGAGGAGCTGAAGTCATGACATTCGGCAACGTGCCCCAAGTCAGAGCCACCAGGACTGAAATCTGGGTCTCAGGGACCAGTGCGCCTCCCACGGCAACCTGGCCACAGTGTCCCCGATGGCTCTGGCACCCACCTGCGCATTCAAATCCCGGGCAGCCGTCCAACTCCTTACCGATGCAAAACGCATCCCCCGAAGCTCCCGAAACCTCAGTGATGCCTGCCAACGCGTTGGAAAACCAGGTGCATTTCCCACCATCTGCCCTCTCGGCACTGACACCGGAGGTAGTTTACCCCTGAGACGCTCACGCGGTGCTCACAGTGGGCGCGCCAGGGCAGGCGCCTTCAGGGGAGGCGGACAGCCATGTCTGCCTCCACGCGAGACGGTGAGATCCTGGGGGGTTTTCTCACAGCATTTAAACAATAATCTGCTAGTTCCTAGCTACCTGAACACGAAAACTCACAAGAACTATGTAGCTTACTTGGGAACACCATTACCTGGATGGATTTGGACAAGGAGGAGGGAAATGGCTAGCTAGGGGTGAAATGATGGCCCTCCGCGGCCGGCAGGAGTCCTTACACCTCCAGGGGACGGAGGCCGGGCCTGAGGCTGCAAAGCTGCGGGAGTCCAGTTTGTTTCCAGCCCTGGGAGGGGTTCTGTGAAGCCTCGTTCACTGGAAATGGGGGCCAAACGCCCACCCCATGGCACGCTCACGTCAGTGCTGAAAACCAAAGCGTCAGGCACGTTTCCACAGGTCGGTGGTGGGGTCACAGGTGCGGCATTTCTAGGGCCTCTTTGAACCGAACAGTCTTCACGCGACACAAACCCTCAGGAGTGAATCTGCGTCCCACCCAGACGCAGCCCTAGCGCAGCGACCGCTGGGCCCACCGCACGCTGGACTGGACGGGATGGGACTGGCCAGGCTTGCACGGGCCGGGGGTCCTTCCCTCTGCTTGGCGTCTCAGACACCCTTCTTCAGGGCTGGCTTTGCCGCACGTAGCCCCGGCTCACTGCAGCCCGCGCGGTGACTCTATACAGAGGTTCGTCACACAGCAGCCAATCTCCTAGTTTCCCCCCAAAATAGTCAGTGTTTTGAATACAGAGTATTTTACTGTGAACACATCTTACGTGGATAGAATGGCAACATTAGCAACATTTTATCCTGGAGAAAAGGGAAACGGATCTGTATCTGCAGGTCAGAGCGGGGCAGGGCGTCTGGGACGAAGCGAGGCCGTCCATCGTCCCAGGACCCATCTCTGCTCCTGGTCCCTGTGCCTGATACACATTCTCAAACGGCAGCAACCTTCCCCCAGCCTGGCACCGGGCACGAGCAAAATGAACGAGATTTCCTACAGATCATCAAAAGTAACGGGACAGGCTTTATGGGTTTCTCCAAACTACCTCCCCCGGCAACAATGTCCGCACCAGAACCAGAAGGGTCTCTGGAAATCGGCGGCCCTGGTGGCACATCTGCTCCCCTGCTGAAAAAGAGCTGGAGGGGGACACGAGAAGGAAGGGCCCACTGGGGACACCCGTCCCTCCTCCACGTGCCTCCTGCCCGTGGAGGAGGGAGTAGCGTCCAGTAAGCAGGAGTGTTCAATAATTGGCGCGCGCGCGCATGCGCGCACACACGGCAGGTCAGTAACGGGGTGGGGGGCGGAGCTCTTACTGCGCAGACGCCGCCAGCGCCTCCGTCCCCTCGCGGGTGCGCGCGGAGGGCCTCCACTCGCAGGCACCGTGCCAGGGCTCGGGACCGCGGAGAGGACAAGGTCACGGAACTGTGTGTGCACGCACACGTGTGCTCACGTGTGACAGGGAAGCTCCCGAAGGGCGGCACATGCTGAACACACGGTGACACCCATTTAAAATCTGAAGAATCAGCAGAAATTCACCATGACTATAGTTTTCAGATTTTAAAACCATAAACACAGGTAAATGCAGTAAGAAAAACCAAGTGTTGGACTCCCAGCCAAGACGGAGGGTAGTAGGGAGACATGCCTCACCTCTGCGCACAACTACAGCAAAAATTAAAACTAGACCACAAAGTGAGCAGCACCCAGACTCATCAGAAAATCGAGCAGTACGGGAGTCTGACAACCAAGGATTTAAAGAAGCCACCTTCATGCAGACAGGTAGGAGGGGTGGAGTCGCGGAGGCACGGAGATGCGGAGGGGGCAGAAAGGCCGGCCCCACACCCACGTGCGGTGGATAAAAACCGGGAGGGACACCTCGGGAGCAAGTGATCCCAGCCCCAGCCTGGACCACCCAGCCCAGGGTCCCAGCCCAGGAAGAGAAGTCCCCACAACTTCCGGCTGTAAAAACCAGTGGGAGCTGAGGTGGCAGAAGAAACTGCGGGATTCCCAAGAAAATCCCCTTACAGGGCCCACAACAGACTTAGGACTCACGAAGACCCACCTGCTCTGGGATTCAGCACCAGGGCAACAGCTGGAAGGGCACCGGTGGCACAGGGGGAGAAGGGAGACAGTGAGGTGACTGGCAAAGGGACGAGCGCCAGGGGGACGGCTTCCTCTTGGGCAATGTCCAGAGACCAGGTGGGGCACTGCCCCTCTCTGAGCCCTCCCGGACAAGAGCCACAGAGCTGTGGTACAGGTCACCCCGCCCTGACTATCACTATCACCCTAGGCCCCGCCCCACACAACTTACAGGTGCGCTTTTCTACAACAGGCGCACTGCTACGACAGGGAGTCAAAACAGCTCTACCTGATACACAGAAACACACACGGAGAGGCTGCCACAACGAGGAGGCAAAGAATTATGGCCCAAGTGAAAGTACAGAACAAAGCTCCAGGAAAAGAGCTAAATGAAATGGAGACAAGCAGTCTATCAGCTGCAGAGTTCAAAACACTGGTGATCATGATGCTCCAGGAGCTCACTGGGTACCGCGATGGCATAAAAAAGACCCAGGCAGAAATGAAGGTTGCATTAAGTGAAATAAAAAATCCACAGGGAACCAACTGTGGAGGGGAGGAAGCTGAGAATCAAATCAACAATTGGGAACATAAGGAAGAAAAAAGCATTCAATCAGAACAGCAAGAAGAAAAATGAATTCAAATAAACGAGAATGGAATAAGGAACCTCTGAGACATCTCTAATGTACCAACATCTGAATCATGGGGGTGCCTGGAGAAGAGAGAAAGACATTGAAAACGTATTTGAAAAAATAATGAAAGAAAACTTCCCTAATTTGGTGAAGGAAATGCACACACAAATCCAGGAACCACAGAGTCCCAAAGAAGTTGGACCCAAAGAGGAACACACCAAGACACATCATAATTAAAATGCCAAAGGTTAAAGATAAAGGGAGAATCTTAAAAGTAGCAGAGAAAAGCAGATAGTTACCAACAGAAGAGTTCCCAGAAGTCTGTCAGTTGGTTTCTCAAAAGAAGCTTTGCGGGCTAGAAGGGGCTGGCAAGCAAGAGTGATGAAAAGCAGGGACCTACAACCTAGATGACTCTACCCAGCAAAGCTGTCACTTAGAATGGAAGGGCAGACAAAGTGCTTCCCAGACAAGGAAAAGCTAAAGGAATTCATCATCACCAAGCTATTATTATATGAAATATTAAAGGGACTTATCTGAGAAAGAGAAGATCAAAACTATGAACAATAAAATGGCAACAAATGTACAACCATCAACAACTGAATCTAAAAAACAAAGCAAACAAGCAGAACAGGAACAGAATCACAGACAGGGAGGTCATTTGCGGGGTTATCAGTGGGGTGCAGGAAGGGGAGAGTTGGGGAAAGGTTCAGGGAACAAGAAGCACGAATTGGCAGGTACGGAATAGATGGGGGGCGGGGTATGGCGTAGGAAATGGAGAAGCCACAGGAATGACGCATACGACCCATGGACATGAACTAAGGGTGGGGACTGCTGAAGGGAAGGGGGGTCTGGGTAGAGGGGAGCAAAGGGGGAAACACTGGGACAACTGTAAGAGCATAATCAATGAAATATATTTTAAAACAAAATCAAGTGTTACACGTAATAATGCAACTAGACTGCTTTCTGTCACCATACACAAAAATTAACTCCAAGTGGATCTATGACCTAAATATTAAGGCATAAAACAATAAAATACACAGAAGAAAACATAGATACTAAACTTATGAACATTGATCTTAGTGAGGACTTTATTAATTTGATCTCAACAGCAAGTGAAGTAAAAGCAAAAATAAATGAATGGAACTATATTAAACTAAAAAACTTCTGCATGTCAAAAGGAACCATCAACCAAAAGGCAATAATCAAGCAGGAGGAGATACTGCAAATGATTCCTCCGATAAACGGTTAATATCCAAAATGTACAGAGAACTCATACAACTTAACAGCAAAAAAATAATCCAATTTAAAAAAGGGCAGAGGATCTGAACAGACCCCTTTCCCAAACAACACCCAACAGCCCACAGATACAGGAAAAGATGCTCAGCTTCGCTCGCTGTTGGGAAAACGCGAACCAACACGACCCTGAGATGCCCCCTGGCCCCCGTCAGAACGGCCGCAGTCCACCCGCCGGCGGTAACACGGTTGGGGAGCCTGTGCAGGAGAAGGAGCCCCCCCCCCCACCGCACTGCCGGTGGGAGCGTGAGCCGCGCAGCCGCTGCGCAACGCGGCACGGGGGCTCCCCGGGACCTGAAGCGAGAGTCTCCGTGTGGCCCAGCACCCCTCCTCTGAACATCTCCCCCGAAAGTTTGGGAACGTCTGTTCGTAAAAACGCTCGCGCCCCCATGTCCGCTGCAGCAGCATCAGTCGCGGAGGCTGAGGCTGGGGATGACCCCGGCGTCCTCCGACGGGGCTGGCTCTGGAGGAGGCGGCGCGTGGGCACAGTGGACACCGCTCGGCCGTGACAGGTGAGTGGTCTGAGGCTGCGTGGATGCACCTTGCGAACACGCTAGCCAGATAAGCCGGCAAACGCAGTCAAGAACCGCAGGTCGCTGGTATGCGGGATGCGAAGCAGAAATGAGTGAACGGACACACACTCACCGGCGCAGACGACGGGGAGCGGCGGGGGGTGGGGGGGCGGGAGGTGAACGGGGAGGGGTCTGACTGTGGGTGGTGGGCGCATGCGTGGTGCAGGGCTGTGCACCGGAACCCGGCACTCTCATTGACCAAAGTCACCCAGCATATTTAACACTTTCTTAAGTCAAGTGTTTAAAAGTGGCTCAGTATTGAACATCAATTCAGTATCTCATTCTCTAAGTTAAACAGGAATAAAAATTCCACGACAGTTCTAGGTACTGAACTTTTTGCTGTATTTCAGCTTGCTATTAATTAGCATATGCATATAGGTACACATGCATTCACTAACAGGTATCAAGCAAGATATCAGCATACATAATAGTACATATACACATAAAATAAATATGTTGACAGTTTAGTGCTTGATAATTAATTAAACGGCTTATGGGCCAGAGCTTAGAGTATGAGTTCGGTAAAAAGACACTTTTCTTCTCACACATCCTTCCAAGCAACAAACTAAACCTCTGAAGCAATTCACTTCAGGCATAAATTATACGTCAAAGTGATACGAGAACTGTTTCCCGACAACTCCTAACAGATGCCCTGATCCAAGTTAACAATCCGGGTCTTCAGGGGAGCAGACCCGAACCCAGGGGACTCTGCTTCACGAGACCGGCAGCTGCAGGTGGGGAGGAAGCCCGTGGTGCCAGGGCGGGCGGAGAGCCGTCCAGCTCTGTTAGACGTTTCCGAAACCCCAGACAGCACGAGATGGAGAAGGAAGTGGGAGGGACCGTGCGTTTGGGGTTGAGGTGAGAAGCTACCACAGACTCTTGTACCCTGGGCAACAAGCCCCATGGCTGGGGCTGGAGCAGGACCCTCCCAGGGAAGGCAGCCCCAGACCAGCAAGAGGGGCAGTGGGCCGCACGCAGGCAGGAGAGCGGACAGAGCCTTGACCTGGCCGGGCAGACAGGACCGAACAGGACTCTCCCCAAGGCTCGGACATCCCGCAGCCTCTGCCTCCGGTGGTCTCGGATGCTGAGGTGGCATCACTTGCGGCACCGCAGGGCCAAGCCCAGCCTTGCCCTGTCACTGCGGAACCGCAGGCTTCACCTGCTTCGCGGAAGGTGGATGCCGTTTCGACGCAGCAGCGTGTCACCGGGGAAACAGAGGACGCCTGGTGACAGAGATGCCGGTGGCTACGCACGGGCTGCCGGTGAGCCTACTCCAGCCTGGGTCTGAGGACCCCGCACAGCAAGCCTGACGGCCACTAAGCGTCATTCTGCAACACATGCAGGGCTTCTCTGGGTGAAGATGTCCCTGTTAACTGCACATCACTGTTTTCACAGATCAAGATACTGACCTCCGTCAGTTAAAGTACCTTCCCTTGTTCCAAGCCAAAGAGCAAGTTTAATGAGGTCAAACTGTCGAATTTCGTGTGGGTTCATCCCAGGTCTCTCACCCCAGGGCCTGACTCGCTTGCCCTGAGTCGGTGTCGGCTCTGGGGTTTCAGCTCATCCAAACGGCACAGGCACCTGCTTCGGAGACCTGACTCGGACTCTAGGTGACATGACCCCTCCCATCACGGAAACCAGTGTCCTCTCTGCTGGAAGGCTGCCCGATGCAGCGCTCTCTCTGGAAGGGTGCTCCGGCTCCCTCCTACCTCCGGCAGCACGCCGGCCCTGGGCCAAAGGGGAACCTCTAAGGACTGCGTGCCTGCCGCCTCCTCACCTTGCCGGGTTTTCCCACATTTTCCACCTGCCAGCTGAGCAGTGGGATCCGTGTGCCACTGGACCTGGCCTTCTTCCTCCTCTGTCCTCTGCCCGCTATCCGCCCATCTGCAACGGCTGCTAGCAGCCCCTTCCCCTCGGGCCTGGCCTTGGCTTCTGCCCAGGATGTCAATCAACTTTCTGCGTGCAGGTGTGGAAATAAAGCAGCACGCGCCCACAGGCGGGCAGACAGGGCCTGCGGACGTGCACAGACGGCGGGAGGAACGCACAGGCGTGCCCTGCAGGGACTGTGCCCCAGCACCCTGCCTCGTCCGATGGGGGCGGGCCTGGAGACGCCCCTCCGCGGGCGGCAAGTCTCTGTGCCCGAAACCCTCTGCCTCACCCCTGCAGGGAAACAGTTCAAAGCTCACCGCTTACAAAGACCCAGCAGGAACCCCAGGCAGGGAGGGGACGCGTCAGAGGCGCTGCAGGGAAACCCACCTCCCCCCACAGGCTCTCCCCTTCGCCCTCCACCCTGAATCCGCACACCCCAGCCTCGGCCTCGGGTCGCTGGGTCCCAGACACGCGGCACCCCGCAGCACAACGCACAGTGACCCTGCCTTTCGCTCTCACTGGTCTGCTGTGGAAGCAGGCTGAGCGTCCGCGCCCGCTGTGGGGTGGGGGTGCTCCGGGCGCACACCCGGGGCCACTCGGAACGATGCTGAGCTGCGCGCTCTCGCAAGGTGCAGTTTCTGGCATGCAGGTTATTTTTAAAAGCTTCTAAAATGTCAAGGCTAATTATCCAAAAAGCACTGATTTCGTGCACTTTCTGTCTTTAGCGTGCACTAAAATGCCCTAACATTGGTGAATGGAGACACTAAGGACCCCAGCAAGCAGGCCTCACAATAAATTGCCCCAAATGGAGTGTGAGTTCACGCGTGCAGTTCCGCAGGTTGAATTCTGGAGGGAGGACGGCGCCGAGGGCACACCCTGCACCGGCGTCTGGGGCTTCGGCTGGCAGATGGGCTCCTGAGAACCGCGCGCTCACGCGCCGGGGGCCCCGCGGGGCTGCTCCGCAGCACGGCAGCTGGGTGTCCCCGAGCAAGCCCCCCGAAGAGAAAAGCCAGGCAAACACCGCACGCTCCGGGAGACCCGGTGTGGCAGCCAAGCGGCATCACTCCTGCCTCACCAGGGGTGTGGCGGGCACCAAACCTGACCCAGGTGTGCAGGGGAGGGGGGGACGCCACCTCCTGGCCAAAGCGCTGCTGGGAGAGGACATGGGATGGGAGGCGCGTCAACTGAGGCCACTTCGGAAAACACGGTCTCTTACCTTGGGCTCAACAGCAAAACTTCAGTCTTCTTGAAGGCCGGCCAATTAAAATTCTGTTAACTGGCCTCTAGCTAAAAACCAGTTTGTATTTCAAGCCTTGTAAGCTGAATCTCTTATTCCTTGTAGTAAGTTGTAACTTATACGCTGTACCTATAAGACTTTGTTGTATTTTAGCCCTGGCTGGTTTGGCTCAGTGGACTGAGCACCGGCCTGAGAACCAAAGGGTTGCCAGTTCAATTCCCAGTCAGGGCACATGCCTGGGTTGCAGGCCAGGTCGCCAGTAGGGGGTGCACGAGAGGCAACCACACACTGATGTTTCTCTCCCTCTTTCTCCCCTTTCTTAAAAATAAATAAACAAAATCTTTGGAAAGAAAAGAAAGCACAGTATCATGACCTTGGTTTAACGGGTCATGATTCAGATTCACACCCACATCCCCACTCGCTCCGCTGTGACCACTGGGAGCTTAGTTCCTCTGCAAACACCACGGACAGGCCCTGGCTGGGGTGGCTCTGTGGGTTGGGCATCGCCCTGTACACCGAAAGGCCGCTGGTTCGACTCCCAGTCAGGGCACCTGCCTGGGTTGCCGGCCAGGTCCCCAGTAGGGGGCGCACAAGAGGCAACTGATCAATGTTTCCCTCTCCCTCCCTTTCTCTCTCTGTACAAATAAATGAATTAAATATTTTTAAAAAACCCACCAGACAGGCAGAATTTATCTAGACGCTGAGGTCGAGGTCTCATCACCCCTTGGCCCGAAGTCTCTCGCGTACTGAGCAGAAGCCCAGTAACTGACAGGAAGCAAGAACCGAGGGTGAGAGCAAACGTCCTCTCGTGAGAGGAAAGCGCCCCTGCGAGCAGAGGGCTGGGGCGGCTTCTGACCCTGCGCCTGGTTCTGACCTGCCGCGGGGCCTCTCCCAGTGGCCTCACCTCCTCGGGCCTTAGTGTCCGCATCTGTGGAATAAAGGGACCGAATTGGACGGAGACCCTGAAGTGAGGCCTGTAGGCGCGTCACTGCGCACGCCCACTGGGGGGAGCCTGAAGGGCACAGGGCACAGCCCCCTGCAAGTCCCACTTCAAACTCTGGGACCCTGGTGCTCACTGAGGAGGAGAATGAGCTCCGTGGAGTGTGATGCGTCCTCCTGGACCCTGGCCGGGCTCTCCCTGAGCAGCTGCCGCCCCCGCTGTGCCCGGCGCTTAGACCGGGACCCCCAGGCAGCCAGGCTGCCTGGAGGCCTTTCCCAAACGCGGACAGACAGACAGACAGGTCAGCCCCCTGCAGTCACGACACTGATGCAAACACGTGGGGGAACTGATTTTCAAAGAAACGACGCCGCGTGCATTTCCAACGAACAGCGCACAGCCCTGTGGCGTGGAGCCATCGGCCGCGGTCGCTCTCGCCAGTGGGCACCGGGACGTGGGCCTCCCCGTCCTCCCGCCAGCTACCAGGGAGGAGGGACGGTGGGGCCGCACGCCCAGGAGCCGGGCTCTCAGAGAGCCCTGCGGTGCGCCGCCGCCGGGGAGAGGCCGCTTGCACAGAAAGCCCTGCCAGAGCCACACGCCAGCGACGGCGCCCGGCTGCTGCACACACATGGGCTGGACCCCCGACCCGAGGCTGTGGAAAGCATCTCTCCCCCAGTCTACGCAGGACCGGAGACCCAGGCAAGCGCCGGCGAGAGCGAGCTGAGCGGAGCGGGCGGCTCCGGCAAAGGGGGAGCGGGCGAGCTGCACGCAGCAGCTGGCTGCATTCACACTGATCGCCCCTGCGGCCGCTCCGCTGGCGCCTCTGACTCAAAACACCAGCAGGTTCAGAATCCATTCATGAGCTTCGCAGCACACACGCAGTCGCCATGGCAACCCTGGCACCCTATTTCTTGGCCTTGGACACATAAATGGCCACTCACAATGCACTCAGTGCAGTTTGGGGCCACCGATTCATCACAGAGCAAATCTGAGCTCTGACTCTCAGCCTCGCTCCAAAGCGAACCCAGAGGCGCAGCTGCAGGCAAGAGCCAGACCCCCCCCCAAACAAGCACAGAGCCCCACACCCCGACGGTGCTGGTCTGCAGGCCAGCAACGGAGGGGATCAGACCCCACCGCCCACCGCGCACAGCTGAGATTATGTGAGACGGAGCAAGGAAAGTGCCACACTGCTTCAGGGGAAACGGCAAGAAACAACATCGTTTCCTCATCTCTGGAATCGAGCCGGTCAAGGAAAAAGCAGGTCTCTGTACAGAACATCTGTGATAACTCACTTAGATGGCAGGTGCCGACGATGAACAAGATGCCCATCCCAGCATCCCAACTGTCCTCGGTGATAAGCTGAAGGTTCATTTCTTAGGTCCAGAAGAGATCCACTGGACCCTAATTCTGCAGCTTTATTACTAGGGGTGTTCATAAACATTTAAAACACACACGGTGCACACACCGATAGCGTGACTTTTAAAGCCCTTACCTTCTCACAAGCCACCATGTGAACAGGAAAGGGAGGGAGCGGGGTCTCTGAGCCCGGGCTGCACAGGCATCCTCAGTCCCTCGTTCCCGGGCAGCCACTGCACTGGCCACTCACAGGGGCTGCGCTGGCCACAGCCTCCCCGCACGCCGTCCCCTCTCGCCACGCGCTGGCCGCGGCCAGGGGGCACTGCCTGCATCCTCTCCAGCTTCAGACTGCAGGCCCGGCGGGCGGCGGTGAAGGGCACGGCCGACCTGCCCCCGGCCGCGGCCGCGCTCACGGAGACCTGGGCAAGGGCTGCATTGCAGTCTTTCTGAGAGCGACCAACCTCCCAGTGAGAGCTCGGAGGCACCGCGCGTGCAGGAAGCTGCCTTTGAATCACAGAGATTTTGTGCGGTCCTCTTAGGAAACCGTGGCAACCCCTGGGGGCGGTGCGTTTCTAGATTCCCAGCCTGTTTCCTAGAGGCCGCTTCTCACCGGAGGGAGGACGGCTGTGACCTGTGCCACGGGGCGAGCGCGGGCTGGAGGGAGTGTGCGTGAGGACGCACGGCCTCAGCGCCTGGCGCCAGGGGCTGTCCTGCTGCCTGCTGCCCAGCACCACGTCCAGCGCCCCGAGGAGCGGCGGGGGTGGCGGGGACTCTCCTTGCAGAGCAGGGAGCACTTCCACTTTCCCCGTGGGCCGCGGCCCCCTGACCGCCGCTCCCTCCGCTGCACAGCGGCACCACGAGCAGTCAGAGCGCGCGAAACTCAAACCACTGACCGAGCCAGAAAAAACCACCTGGACCAAATTGGGAGAAAGGGACGTAAATGAGCAGCAGGCTCACCGAGTGACCTTCGACCTTCGTTCGTTTGCTCACCACACTCGGGGGGCGTGAACCACGTGCCACCGGAGGCAGATCTCAGCATCCTGATGGGACATGCCCCCCGGGGGAGACTTTCGGGGACCAAGTCATTCCTAGCATCAGGATAGTAGCGGGGGGGGCGCTGAGGAGGAGCAGCACACAGGTGGGGGGGAGAATGGGAGCTCCTGGGCTCCAGGGAAGCTTCCGGAAGGACACTGATCAGGAGCTGAAGCACAGGGCTCCGCTGGGAACAGGGGTGTGAGGGAGACCCCGCAGGTGTGTGCGGGCTCTGCTGAGCCTGGCCGTCCCGCCACCACTGTGACGGACGGACACTCGAGTACCTGGGACCGGAGGCCAGGGGGCCCACGCGTGGTCGCCAGGGGCAGACTCGGGCCTAGCAGGGTGACACCACCACACACCCCTCCAAGGTGACAGCCCTCCTGAGGCAGCTCTGGTGACCCCTCCTGGCGGGGCCGGCTCAGCCGTGCTGTGTCCAACCCTGAGCAGCTGCTGGCAGAGGGCGGGTGAGCGCGCTGGTCACCCCGGGTCTCGCACCACCACACGACCGGTGGAACCCCTGCAAACCCTCCCCGGCCGAACCCCTCACGGCACCGGCTCCCCCTCTCCCCCAGCGCGTCTCCTCTGACTCCCCCCAGCCTGCCGTGGGGAGGCCCTTCCTTTGGCCCATCACCCCCAACAGTCCCCACACCGCAGGCAGCGGCCTTGCTGCGTCTGACCCCGCTGAAGCCCCCCTGCCGGGGCGGCACCTTTGCACCTGCGGTGGTGGTGCGTCGCTGTTGGCGCAGGTGCTCGCGGAGCGTCCCCCACGGGTCGGCCATCACGGCTCCACCTGTTTTTCTCGGGCAGCTGAGGACACGAAGGCCCAGGGAAACCAAGGGCCAGCCCAGGCCCTGAGCCCAAGGGCTCTCCTAGGCACCTCCCAGGCACCTGACCAAGTTCATTAGCACCCACGGGAAAGGATGAGGCTTCCCTGAGGCCTGACTCCAGCGGGGGAGGGGGTCAGGTTTGTGGCCACACCACAGCTTCCCGACTCCGATCTCCCCAGAAGATGAGAAGTGAAAGCCTTTCAGAGCACGGGCGGGATCCCGGCCGACTGGACCGCCTCACAGCGCGGGGCAGGCGGTCAGAGGCAGGCGGGGAGGCCGCCGAGGAAGTCTCTGCCATTGCTGGGCTTTGTACTCGGCTCAGCAGCCCCAGCGGCACTCGCATCAAACGCCTCTGGGCACATGGAGGCCTGGGCACCACCGGCAGCTCTGCCTTTGGAACTGGAGATCAAGGCTAGTTGTCTGAGGCAGCCGCACCGCGCCGTCCCCGGCCAGTCCAGCGCAGGAACGTACTCTCCCAGACTCACGGGCCCGGAGGCCCCGAGCCCGGGGAGCGGAACCCCACGCTCCCACGGGGTCGGGCATCCACACTCACGCCTCTGGCACAGATGGCGCCTGGAGGAGCGGGGTCAGCAGCTGCGGCTGCGGCGCTGAGGCCCACCCCAGCATGAGAACCACATCGGAGGGAGTGTGCACTGGTGGAGGGAAACCAGCAGGAGTTGGGGGGTGTCTAGGGCCAGTGCGGGTGATGAGGAGGAACCCACTGAAGACCATTCAAACTGCTTCCGGGTCATCCACCTAAAAGCCAAGGGCGGCGAGCAGGCTCGGTGCAGGTGAACGCTCTCCTGTCATTGCCGCGTTAGAGGCAGGGGAGGGGGCGGCCTGGCCTCCCACCCCCGCCTGCCCGCAGCCCACGGGGGTGGGGTGCAGAGCAGACCTGCCCCCTCCAGCACTGACCCTCCCGGCCAGTCGCTCCCCCCTCAGAACCTGGGACTTCTTGTCTACAGGGAAGGATAAGACCCATCCTAAGGGGGGGGGCCGTCCAACGAGCTGCCCACGGGCTGCACGTGGCCCAGGATGGCTCTGAACGCACCTGAACGCAAAATCCTAAATTTACTTAAAATGTTAGGGAGACTTTTTTGCGATTAAGTGTTGCAAAGTATTTAACGTGTGGCCCAAGACAACTCTTCTTCCAGGACGGCCCAGAGACGCCAAAAGGTTGGACGCCCCAGGAAACGATTCTTAACTAACGTGAGGCAAGTGAACGGTTCCCAAAAGTGTAAGCGCAAGACGTGGGGCACCACGGTTAGGAAGCACAGCGGCCCTCCCGGCGCTCCTCGGCGTTCCTCGGCACTCCTCGGCGCGAGGGCCTGCAGCCCCTCGTCGTTAACCGGACTGACCACGGCAGAGCCCGCTCCTTAATTAGACAGCCATAACGAAACTCATAATCTAACTCAGGCAAGCAGCTAATAGTGTTAACACACGCTTACATAAATTCGATACAAATTATGGAGGGTCTCCTTTGGACACCTAACAAAATGCTTGAGATTATCAGTATGATCTAGAATGTTTGTTACTTCAAAACCAGGCAGCCCGGCCACCAAAATCCCCATGAAAAAGAGCCAGGAGTGGGTGGTAAACTGTCCCACGGGAATGTGCGGACAGATCGGTCAGTCACAGCGCCCGGCTGCTGGGCCGGCTGGGCCCGAAGGACAAAGGGCATTGCCAAGAAGGAGGAGGAGGAGGCACAGAAGGGAACACGACCCGCTGGCGGGATGCCGCTGCTGAGACACGGCACAGGCTAGTTGCCTGCGAGCAACCCACCGGGATCCCGCTCGGTAAGACCCTGTGGGGAACCGCAGCCTCGATCTGGTCTCAGGGAAGCCAGACACAACTCTGCAGGGGCCGGGGGTTCAGGGCCTCCGAGCACGAAACGGGCCGCCACGTCCCCGGCCACGGTCCAGGAAGCCCCAACGACAGGCAGCTGAGCCTCTTTGCAAACGAAAATCAGAACCTAACGGAGGCTCAACGAAGCACCATCGCGAGGGGCAGCGAACTCCTAGGTGCGCACCCAGGAGAAGCGCAGAGGTGTGGGTGTGAGAATGCGCCCTCGGCCCTCAGAGCAGCACCGCTCTGGACAGCTGGGCGGGAGGCACCCCGCACGCCCGCCCGCCCACAGGCGAGGGATGCGGGGCAGGAGCTGCTTCTGTGCGCAGGAGCGCGACGGGGCAGCCCCCTCCCTCCATCCCGCCGCCTTCCAGGGCGCGGACCGACCCTGCGAACAGGACGCTGAGCGGGAGCAGCCACGGACACGCGCTGCACGGTTCCACTTCCACGGTGTCCACAGCAGGCGGCAGCGGCGCAGCCCCGGCGACACGCAGAGACCCGGAGCCGGGTGCAGAAGGCCGGAGAGCGGCCCCTGTGGGGCCACCTCGGCGAAGGTGTATCTAAGAGGTTGACACAGTCCAGCCACAGGCCCAACAACCAAGTTAGCATCACTTTACGAGAGACACAGCTCACCACCTCAAAGAAACAAAAAGAAAAGTTTTGGCCCTTAAAATGCATTCTTATAGGGGTACCCCTTGGAAATAATTTTAAATAAGCTTCTTGCTGTTCGAAACAACGCATAAGTATTTTTTAAAGGCTTTATTTATTTATTTTCAGAGGGAGAGAGGCCGGGAGGGAGGGAGAGAGACACCAGTGTGAGAGGGACACGTCCACCGGCCGCCTCACACGCCCCCTGACCAGGGGCCGAACCTGCAACTTGGGCACGTGCCCTGACCAGGAATCGAACCGGTGACCCTTCAGTGTGCAGAGCGATGCCCACCCCACTGAGTCACACCAGGCAGGGCCCCGTAACTGTTTTTGGTAACTTTCCCACCAAAACCTCAGAGCTCAACAATTTTTCAAGAAAAAAACTGATTTTCCCTTTAATGTAAAATATCTATTGCAAACACACACACATGCAGTACTTGTAACCACAAAGGAGCATCACTAGGAACCCTGCACACCCCACCACCGCGACCACCGCCACCACAACGCGCCCATCGCCCAGCTCCCCTACCCAGCTTCCCTACGAAGCAGCAGAGGCACCTGAGCTCTGACCGCGCAGGAAGATCGTGAGACGCGAGGGCGATGAAGTCAGAGAACACACGGTCTCTAACTGAACAGAACACTCGCAAAACCAAACATCAGCCTCTGCACAAAACAAACAAGGGCTGACTCAGAGGAAGGCGCAGCCCCGGACCCGGACCCGGCGCACAGAGCTCCCTCCGGCCGGCGGCCTCCACGGGGCCGCCCATCCCGGCGCCGCCCACCAGCAGAAAGCCCTGTGGCCGCCAGAGCACAGCCGTGTGACTGTCCAAAAGCGTCGTCACAGTAACAAGTTGCTATTTTCCGCAGGAAGAGAACCGTGTCTACTCATCAGTCACGATGAGTCAGCCGGTGTGTAAGATGTTTTACATGATGGGAAATTTATTGTGACCCAAAAGTTCAGCGTGTTCTCATTAAGTTACCAGAAATTACAGATGTGAAGGTACTTCTGTTAACTTAACCAAAATCAAGAAAAGAAACCACTTTAGGTACGTGCACGTTTTCGGTTTGGTGGGTCTGATTCTTTTTATGCCGCTATGTTTGAAACCCCTCAGGTGCCGAGTTCTGCAGCTGAAACGCTGAACCCAGAAACCCCGCGTGCTGACGGCACCGGCCGCCCGCGCGGCTGAGTGGTGCCAACGCCGGCCCGGCAGCTCCGGGCTGCGTGCACGCCCCTGCGGGGAAGTGGTTTTTCCAGGGTGGTGACGCCATCTGAACAGAGCCTCCCCGCGGGGCCTCGCTGGGAACTGAGCACGCTGCGGAAAATCTTACAGCGCCGCGTCCACTCACCATTTCCCACGTTACACCGAGTGCCCATTTTAATCCCAGCGTGAGAAAACAGCTAAGCAGCCCAACCCGTCACTAGTTTCTAGACCTGCCCAGAAGCCCTCCGTCACGGACCACATCACACCCCGGGGGCCGCACCTGGAAACTGACGTGCTGGCTCACGCGACGCAGGTGCAGATGCCGGGACCGACACGCGGGCACCGGCTCTGAGGAAGAGAGCCTGTCCCTTGCACGAGCATGACACGTGGGTGGCCAAGGCAACGCCGCCGGATCCTTCTTACAGTACAGGCTGGTCCCCCCAAAAGAATAACTACACAGCTACAAGGAGCCACACAGAAACTCAGGGCAACGCCCCCATCCTGCTACCGTCACCCACCAGGTGTGTCTTGAAAGGATGTTTTTACAACGCAAACTCTAGTCTTAAGTGTCTTAAAATACATCACCACAGACCTTCTAAGACTTTTTCAAAACTGGAGCTTCTCCCGTAGAGCCGGGAGGGCTGGATGTGTGTTTCTGAGGCCACGGCTCGTCTCGGACAGAAACCGTCCTGAGCGGGACGGACAACCTTGCACGTGAGCGTTCAGATGCGAGCTGATGCGGGGCCCACAGAACGGCGGTGGAGATGACAGGAGCGACACCGCCTCCGGGGACTGGCTGGCTCACCCCGCATCCTCGGCAGAGGCTGGGGACACGGGAGCTCGGTGGGTCCGAGAGCTGGCCCTTCGCTCTCTGCAATGCTGGGCGGGCTCTCCGGCAGCCTGGCAGCTCGACGCTTTCCCCAAGGTGCAAGCTCCATTTCGGAAAGCAGGTGATCTTATAGGAAAATCTCCAGCTACATCAAAAATGCATCTTAAAATATTAAAATACAACTATATTCGTATTTAAAAAATCAGGAAACGCACGTTAAATTCTCCTAATGTGGAAACTCCTGCCCGCCTCCAGCAGTAAGGCAGCCAGCAGGTCGGCCCGGCGCTGGGCGCCAGGCCCAGCAGCGCAGGGCAGAGAGGGGTCTGACGGTGGGACCGCCCTGGACCACCCTGCCCTTGACCTGTGCCAGAGCCGCAGGAAGGGGATGCAGGGTGGTCCAGGGCGACCACCCCCTACACTCCCCAGGGCAGAGAGCAACACCAGGTGCCAGGCCCAGGGCCGCACACCGGGGCAGGCTCCTCACACACTGGGCCGGCCGTGCTTCTCCTTCCAGCAGGTGGCATGAGGCCGGACAGACAGACGTCCACTGAACGGGCCCACCGCCCCTCGGCTGCGGCTCTGAAACCTGCAAAGCCCTGAAACAGCACCTGCGGCTGCGGGACAGCAGGCCCTGACGCCAGCGCAGCCACCGCAGCTCCGGGGCACCTGGTCCCGCTGCGAGAACCTCAGGATCCGAGTACAAGGCGCCGCCCGGGGCATTCCACAAAGTGCGGCAGAGCCGCCGCCCCGCTCTCGGGCCTCGGACGCCCCAAACCCCGCTGCCGCCGCGGCCCAAGAGGTGCGCAGCAGCACTGATGACAATGGGGAGGGCACGGGCTGGAGTGACCGCCGGCCCCTCACTGGCCAGGAGACAACACGACCTGGACCAAAGTCTGGACGGACACGCCTGTTTGCTGTGGAGCCCAAGTGTGCCCAGACCACCCCCGTGCCGGGCACACCAGGCTGAACACAGGACCCTCGCTGCGCCCACGACCCCTCCGCCCGCAGCGGGCACCGAGGGCAGTAAGCGAGCAGTGGCCTGGCGACGGGGGCAGCCCCCCACAGGGGCCTGTGTGGAGGGCAGCGCCGGGGGGCCTGGGACTTCAGGACAGGCACGGGGAGGGGCAGTGCAGGGCTGGGAAGCCGTGTGCCCTGGTCCCGCAGCTAAACCGCTGCTTGCAAATCCAGCTCCTTGCAGGCCTTGGCCACCCACTTGGCGTCAGGAGGGACCAGACCTCTGACCTCTCCCATGCCCCCACCCTGGGAGGTGTTGTGGGGCTGACTGTTCGCAGTGCTTCCCACGAGGGCGGCTGAAGAACCTGCCCTGGGGGAGGGGACTCAATCATACCAAGATGCTGGAGAGAGAGAAGCAAGCAGGCAATCCGACACAGAGCAGAGACGCCGAGCAGTTCGATCACCATTGGTCGGTGCGTGCTGCAGAGTCCCGGCGCGCCCAAACCACCCCGCCAAGAAGAAAAGGCGTGCAGTGCGTCTGCTCAGTGTTTGAAGAAAACCAGAAAGAGGTTCGCCGGGAAGTCCTCGGAGGGGTGACAGGTCAGGGGCCCCTGGGAGGGGCGGGGAGGGGCGGGGAGGGGTGGGAGCCCAGGGCGTTCGTGCTGCTGGGACGCAGCAGCAACTCTGGCTCGGAAGGAAGGAAGCGCCTGCCCGGAGACCATTAAGACGGAGGGTTACCTGCAGCAGCTGCGAAGCCCCGTTAACGAGGGGCGAACGGGTCTCACACTCTTTAAGGTTAAACACTCTCATTTGGGAGATTCAACAACCTAACAATGAAGCGGCATCTGGCACTTTTCCACCAAAATACCCCCCAAGGCACAGGAGAGAGGAACCCCGAGGGTAAGCACTCCAAAGCAACTCAACTCATGTAAAATCTCATGTTTCCTATTAAAAATTCATGCAAATCCTACATTTCACTCCGTAACCAAGCCCACGACACCGTGTCCCTCCTCGTCACTCTCCGCTTCCGGAAACCCACATTTTCTCCGGAAGGCCGGCCGGCTGGGCACTGCCGTCCCCCCGAGCCCCGTGAGCAGGGCCCCCGCTCCAGCCTGTCCAGCTCCCCACCCGCCCCTTCTGCCCACCTGAGAGCAGCCGCGATCGAGGAGTCGTCAGTGCACACACCCCACTCTCCCTGGGCACTGCCACCCACCACAGCCCGAAACTGCACACTGGCCCAAGTCCCCAGGACCCCCACGTTCCCAGACCTGATGGTCGCCTCTCAGCCTGCTCGACGCCCAGGTGGACCTCCTAACCCCAAACGCGCAGCTCCAGCCCCAGCGCCCTGTGGTCTCCAACTGGCACCGAGCGCCCACTGCACAGGACTCTGGCCATCCCCTCCCGCTGACCCACCTCTAGCAATCCCTGGCTCGGCACGTGACACCAGGCCACTGCTTAGGTCACATACCCCACACCCAACCCATCAGCAAAGACGTCCTGCTCCATCTTCCAAATGTGTCCCAAATGCAACCCCTTCTCACCAAGACCCAGCCACGCCGGCCTCCCTGCTGTTCCCTGACTCGAACGCGGTTGCATTGGGCTCTCTGTACCTCCTGCCCCGCCTCCCCGAAAGCACCCTCCTCCCCAGAGCTCCACCTGGCTCCCCCCACCCCTTGCTTCTTACAGCCCCTCCTCAGCGCTGCAGCTCAGGCAGGCCTTCCCTGAGGACTCTGCCAGGCGGGGCCCCCTCCCACACTAGCCCAGCGGCCGGTTCCCTTGTCCTTCCCGACACCGCTCTGCGGCACTAGCTGACACAGGCGCTGGTGTCTTGACCAGCCCCACCCCCACGAGAATGCAAACTTCAGGAGGGAAGGCGTGGGGCTTGTTCGCCACCATGCGGACAACTCTTGGAGCGGAACCCCACGTGTGCTGGGAGGGGTTGGTTCAACATCGGCTGAATCCGTTCACAGCCTTATTTTGAAACGTTATTCTTGGTTAGCGTGAAAAGCTTCGTTCACACGCTCAGCACTAACGCAGGGACGCAGCACACACCTTTCCCACGTCCTCCTGATGAACCGAGTCCTGGCGGCGCCCCGGGTGCCCGCCGGGCCAGGCCGGGCCTGCTCCGCTCCTCACCACAGTGCTGCATGCGGCCACGGAAACCACCCAGGTGCCCAACAAGGCAGAGCTGAGCCGGGAGAAGGTCGCCTGGCCACAAGCAAGGAGGGAGCCCTGCCACCCTGGCAGCGCAGGCGACAGGCCTGGAAGCACTGTGCTCAGGGACAGGCCCGCGCCGCACAGCCTCCCTGAGCGGTGGGGTCTGAGAAGCAAACCCAGACACAAACTCACCGACGCAGAGAGCAGCCTGGTGGTGGCCA
This sequence comes from Anoura caudifer, assembly GCA_004027475.1. Taxonomy (NCBI): domain Eukaryota; kingdom Metazoa; phylum Chordata; class Mammalia; order Chiroptera; family Phyllostomidae; genus Anoura; species Anoura caudifer. The sequence goes on along the minus strand of PVKU01011759.1, from coordinate 12,580 downwards.
GACGTGGGGAGGGGGCAAATGGACAAAGGGAGTCGAAACAGACAGATTCCAGGTATGAAATAAACAAGACCTGAAGGTATAATCTGCAGCCAGGCGACCAGTGACTCAGTCTTACACGGTTGAAAGCTGCCAAGAGAGTAGATCTGAAAAGATCTCAGCACAAGAAAAAAAACTCTGCACCCTGGCCAGGTAGCTCAGTTGGTTAGAGCGTCGTCCTGATATGCCAAGGTTGTGGGTTCGATCCCCCATCAGGGCACATACCAGAATCAACCAATGAGTGTGTCAGTAAGTGGAACAACAAATCAGTATCTCTCTCTCTCCCCTCTTCCTCTTGCTCTCTCAAAAAACAAACAAACAATAAATTAAACTTTAAAAAAGAAGAAAAATTCTCTAATTACGCACGATGATGCATGTTAACAGACTTGCTGTGGATCATTTCTCAATGGATACAACTATCTAACCGCCATGTTGTCCACCTGAAGCTAATACAATTTGTGTCGGTTACAACAAGAAACTTTGACACAATAATATAATCCTCAAATAATCAACCAAACAGAATGCCATGCCATTAAAAAATACTTCTGTCCAACATAAAAACAAGCATCGCATCATTTTAAACCACCTAGTGGCCACGTTAAAAAAGTAGAAGTAAACTTACGTAAAGTACATTATTTAACCCAATACACGATTTTATCATTTCACTGTTATCAATACAAAACATGGCGTGTGAGATCTTCTCTGTTCTGCTCCCCTCCCCACCCCACCCCTTTGGAAGCAGGTGTCAGTTCACGCTCGTGGCGCGGCCCGGCGCGGACCGGCCGCGCTGCCGGGCTCCCCAGCCACAGGGCTGCCGTGCCTGACAGCCGATACCGCATCACGCATCACGAGTGCTGTCCTTTTTCTCAGTCTATGAGTGAAAGAGAAAGTTACACTTTGCAGAAACTGACGAATCGATGCTCAAACGCCCAAGGAAGTGCCAGGGACTCGGAGGGGACAAAACCACCTTCGAAAAGAACCGATGTGGAGGATTTCCAAGTCCCGATTCCAAAACGCACTACAGTGATAAGCGATCAGGAGAATACAGGCACAAGGGATGGACGCGGAACGGAGCGGAACAGAACGGAGTTCGGAAGTAAACCCTTACGTGTGTAGTCAACTGATTTTTGACAAGGGCCATTGAGACCATTCAATGGAGAAAAGAGGAGTCTTTTCAACTGATGGACAACTGAGCATCCACCTGCAGAAGAATAAAACTAGACCCCTACCTCACGCCTCACACAAACTAACTCGGAGTGGACCACTAGCTAAGAGGAAGAGCTGAAACTATACAACTCTTAGAAGACAACAGGTTTAAATCTTCACGGTCTGGATCAGGCAGCGATCGATGGCTTAGACATCACATCAAAAGCACAGGAACCAATGAGAAAACATAAACTGCTTTCAACAAAGTTAAAAATGTTTCTGCGTCAGGGGACACAATCAGGAAAGAGAAAAGATACCCCACAGAGCGGAAGAAAGTATTTATAAACTATGCCATCTGATGAAGAAATCGTATTTGAAATAGGTGAAGAACTCTTCTAACTCAACAACAGAAAGACAAATAACCCAACTTTAAAAGAGGATGTGAGTAGACATTTTTCCCAGGAAGATCTCTGAATGGCCAATAAGCACATGAAAGGGTGCTCAGCATCGTCAGTCATCAGGGACATGCAAATCAAAACCACAGTGAGAGACCTCGTCACACCCGCCAGGATGCCTCAGCGACCGGAACCAACAGTGACAAGTGCCGGGGAAGATGGGGAGAGACTGGAACCGGCAGACGCTGCTGACCAGAACGAGAGACATCCCGTCCCCGGCTGCACTGACCAACAGCCCGCAGTCCCTGAACATGTCACACGCGGACGTCCCCAAGCGTAGGTGCTCACCCAGAACTTAGGCCTGCTGTCACCCCTAAGAGCCCCACGAGGGGGACGACCCGACGCCCGCGGACCAAGGAGCGTGCAGACCACACGTGGCCGCTCCGTGCGCCAGGAAGGCTGTCCCCCCCCCAGCGAGGAGCTGCGGAGACGGGCCGTGATGCGGAGGAGCCACGCGGAGGAGCCATGCGGACAGAACCGGCGGCACAGAGCACACCCTGCACGACTCCATGCAGGTCAGGTTTCCAGAGACGGCCCCTCGGCAGAGACAGAACGCAGACGGACGGCTGCCCGGGGCTGGGGGAGGGGAATGGGCAGTGGCAGCATGGGTACAAGGTTTCTTCTGCGAGTGATGGGCATGTTCTAAATTAGAAAGTGGTGATCACTGCAAAATTCTTGAATATGGTAAAAATGGCTGAATTGTACTCTTAAAAATGAACACTATATGTAAATTACATCTCAATAAAGCTATTACACAAAAAAGCAAATTATAAAAGGGGGTATGATTTAGAATTCTGTTTCTTTGAAGATTTTATTTACCTATTTTTAGAGACAGGGGAAGGGAGGGGGAAAGACAGGGAGAGAAACATCAATGTGTGGCTGTCTCTCATGTGCGCCCTACTGGGGACCTGGCCCACAACCCAGGCTTGTGCCCTGACTGGGAATTGAACTGGTGACCCTTTGGTTCACAGGCCAGGTGCTCAGTCCACTGAGCCACACCAGCCAGGGCTAGAATTCTATTTTTATAAAAATAAAATGTGTATGCGCCCTAAACATAGCTTAGTAGTGATCTTAAAGAACAGGGCTGTATATTTTTTTTGTCTTTTGATTTGCCTATTAAAACAATTTTCCCGAATGGACATTCCTTTCTTAATAAAAGCTTGCGGGGGTTTTTTGTTTTCATTTTAAAAGGATGTTTTTTAAAACTAAAAATTACTAAATACATTCCTATTTCTTTAAAGGCATAAGATTATGCCTCTAATAGACATGTATGATATATACCTAAATATTAACTGTGTTGAGCAATGGGAAATATTTGCATTTCTAAATAGTCTACCATGAACACACTGGCTTTCTTCCTTAAAACCAACAAGACGTTCACACACGTGTCCTCCAGGACACGGGAATTCCGGGATGAAGGCCATGTGGCTCCTGGGAAGCACAGCAAGAGGGGGCACTGTACTCAGAGGCGGGCCCTGTGGGTGACACCTGGAAGCCAAGGCCCCAGGCGCCCTTGCTACCACCGAGGGGCCATCTCCCAGACAGTGCGCCCCAGGCTAGGGGACCGAGTCCAGGGACGCAGGGAGGGAAGGATGGCGTCCCAGGACCAGAGCCGTTCTCAGGGGCCGGGTGGTGGGGAGGCTCTGCGTGGCCAAGTCCAGACGGCGGGCGCAGGGCCCCGACCGCCCGGGACTGGTCAGGCGGACGCAGGGGTGGCCCGGGAGCCAACAAGGCCGCTCGGAAGGGCTTCCTTCAGAGAGGCTCCGACTGCCGTTTGGCAGGCGCGGCAGCTCTCCGCAACGCCAGCCCGCCCAGGCAGCCCAGGGGGCAGCAGAGGAGGAACCAGGGGGTCTGAGTGAAGGCCCCGTGGCCTCCGGGACCAGGCTCTGACTTCTGCCCCTGTCCACACCCCTGCCACCGAGGCTGCAAGGCCAGCGAGAGTGGCAGCTGGGGAGCAGCCACACGGACGGACGGCAGGGTGTCAGGAGGCTCCAGGGGGCACTGTGGGGACAGCCGCTCGCCCACCTGGATCCTCAGGCCACACCACCCTGTCCCTGCGAACACAGGCCAACCTGGTGTCCAAGCGCCTTGCCCCGGGCCCTCTTTCCAAGAAGACAACCGCGCCCAGGGAGCCGATGGGGACACAGCACATGAAAACGGCCATTCTCCAGACAGAGGTCCCGCAGCCGAAACACGGGTACCGACCCTGGCAGGAACACCTCGCCTTTCTCAAGACCCTCCGAGTTCCTCGAGAACGCTGGCACCTCATAGCGCCAGCCACGGGCCAGACGTGCACTCACGCACACAGCCGCCTTCGACCTCAGCCCCGGACGTCCCAGCCCTTCGGAAGAGCACGCCTTAGAGAGGTGAGTGAGGACTCATTTCAACTTCTCACAAGTGAACAACGACAACGACGTCAGTGTCCTCCTCCTCGGAAGCTTCTGCAGGGCACACAAGGCAACAGACCGACCACGTATCACAGAAATGTCCATGTGAAACCTGTATGTTCTTATTAACCAATGTCTCCCCAATAAATTAAAAAATCAAAAATAAATGCATAAAAAAAGAATCTGCTGCACCATTAAAAAAAAAAAGGCTTCTGAAGGTTTCACGAGTCACCGCAGCACTGAGTTCACACAAGCTGGTACTTGAGGCGAGCCCCGGCCTGGGCAGCGGGCTCCACTGGCTGGAGCTTCATCCGAACGCCAAAAAGTCACGGGTTCGATCCTTACTGGGGCGCATGCGGGAGGCAACTGATTGATATTTCTCTCTCTCTCTCTCCCTTCTACTCTCTAAAACCAATGAAACATACCCTCAGGTGAGGATATTTTTTTTAAAGGTGGGCCATGATCTTCGCCCTCCCCGCCCCCAGGCCTCACCGCACACTTAGCCCACCCTAAGCACCCAGCATGGCCCACTGTACAGTTTGATTCGCAGAAACTGTGTTTCTCTCCTGTCTCCTCTCCTGCCTTTGGGCCTCCCACAGAAACACCCCGCCTGCCCCTGGCAGCCCTGAAAATCAAGGGTTTATTTATCCTATGAAATGCCTGCTCAAAAATTCTAGTTTTGGTAAAGCATTTTCTAACCCCTTAAACGCCAAGAGTCAGCAAACTTTTTGCTATAAATGGCCAGATAATAAGTAGTTTAGGCTTGGTGGACCACTGCTGGTCCCTGTTACATATTCTTTGCTTATCTTTACAGCCCTTTGCAAACAAACAAACAAAAAAAAGAAACATTTCTGGACCTGTCGTTGCAACCTTTTCAACACCCTCCCCCAGACCGCGCTCTATGACACCCCAGCCTCTGTCACACCGTGTCTGGTCCCCACTGACTCTGCCACACCTGCTGCCCTTCCCTGCTCGTCCAAGAGTTCCCACCCCACATGTCTGCCCCTCCTCACACGACCCTTCTTCAAAGACAAGAAAGATCTTTCTCTAACCCCACATCACCTACTATGTAACATCAGTACATAAACATGCTTTGTCCACCACGGCTGGTGTGGCTCAGAGGATTGAGTGCCAGCCTGCGAACCAAAGGGTCACCAGTTCGATTCCCAGTCAGGGCACATTCCTGGGTTGTGAGCAGGGTCCCCAGTGGGGGACGTGTGAGAGGGAACCACACATTGGTGTTTCTCTTCCTCTCTTTCTCCCTCCATTCCCCTCTAAAAATAAATTTAAAAATTTTTAAGTGAAAGATTCATTTTTTAAGTGAAAAGATTCGCTTTTTTTTAAGTGAAAAGATTCAGTTTAATGAATCTTTTAAACTGATCACTTCTAAATAGATAGCGTGTGTTCAATTTTAAATTGCTTATAATTTCCATCACAAGCCGCTAAGGAACTTCTTTTGGTAAAGCCGATTTTCTTTTTTAAAATATATTTTATTGATTATGCTATTACAGTTGTCCCATTTCTCCCCCATCATTCCCCTCCACCCTGAACACCCCCTCCCACCCACATTCCCCTCCTCAGTTCATGTCCATGTGTCATAAGTTATTTAGCTTCTACATTTCCCACACTATTCTTGCCCTCCCCCTGTCTATTTTCTACCTACCGTCTGTGCTACTTATTCTCTGTACCTTTTCCCCCTCTCTCCTCCTCCCACTCCCCTGTTGCTAACCCTCCATGTGATCTCCATTTCTGTGGTTCTGTTCCTGTTCTAGCTGTTTGCTTAGCTTGCTTTTGTTTTAGGTGTGGTTGTTAATATCTGTCAGTTTGCTGTCTTTTTACTGTCATATTTTTTATCTTCTTTTCTTTAGATAAGTCCCTTTAACATTTCATATAATAAGGGCTTGGTGATGATGAACTCCTTGAACTTGACCTTATCTGAGAAGCACTTTAACTTCCCTTCCATTCCAAATGACAGCTTCACTGGATAGAGCAATCTTGGATGTAGGTCTTTGCCTTTCATGACTTGGAATACTTCTTTCCAGCCCCTTCTTGCCTGGAAGGTCTCTTTTGAGAAATCAGCTGACAGTCTCATGGGATCTCCTTTGTAGGTGACTGTCCCCTTATCCCTTGCTCTTTCTAGGATTCTCTCCTTCATGTTAATCTTGTCTAATATAATTATGATGTGCCTTGGTGTGTTCCTCCTTGGGTCCAACTTCTTTGGGACTCTCTGAGCTTCCTGGACTTCCTGGAAGTCTATTTCCTTTGCCAGATTGGGGAAGTTCTCCTTCGTTATTTGTTCAAATAACTTTTCCACTTGTTGCTCTTCCTCTTCCCCTTCTGGCACCCTATAATTCGGATGTTGGGATGTTTAAAGATGTCCTGGAGGTTCCTAAGCCTCTCCTCATTTTTTTGAATCCTTGTTTCTTCATTCTTTTCTGTTTGGTTATTTCTTTCTTCCTTCTGGTCCGCTCCATTGATCTGAGTTCCAGTTTTCCTCCCATCTCTATTGGTTCCCTGTGCATTTTCCTTCATTTCACTTATTGTAGCCTCCATTTGTGACCAAAATCAACCAATTCTGTGAGCATCCTGATCACCAGTGCTTTGAACTCTGCATCTGATAGGCTGGCTATCTCTTTGTCAATTAGTTGTATTTGTTCTGGGGCTTTGATCTGTTCTCCTGTTTGAGCCATTTTTGGGTTTTGGGTTTTTTTTCCCCCATCTGGTCGGGGCTGTTACATAGTGAGGGGCGGAGCCTTAGGTGTTCCCCAGGGCGGGGCAGCCCAGTCGCTGGGTTGTGACGCTACATGTGGGGGCGGGGTCCGAGAGGGAACAACGGCCCTTGCTCCGCTCTCCGATTCCAGTCCCTTCAGCGCTTTCCCCAAGCAAACTGGACCCCTCTGGTGCTGATTTCCATGTGGGTGGCCTTGTGTACATTCTAGGACCCTGTGGGTCTCCAACAAACTCTCCTATGAGGCTGGGAGTCTATCCTGGCACCTCAACCCCCACAAGTATTTTCAATCAGTGTTTTTAGGCTTTATTTCCTGGCGCTGGGGCTATGGGTTGCGCAGCCTGTCTCGCTGCCTGTTTTTGCCTGGTTTATCTGCACGCGAATGTGTGACTGCAGTCAGCTGCCTTGTGCGACTCGCTTGGTCTGCTCGTTGCCTCCCCATGCCCGGTAACCACCGCCTGTGTGCCTGGGGTGTGCCAACTGCCACCTGCGCATCCGGAACCACTAGCCAAGCCACTGCTTTTTCCTGCCTCCATCCCTCTCCACGGGCTACTGACTCGGTCCCTCTTACCAGTCTGGGTGAATCATTGTCAGACTTCCCATGCAATTCAATTTTCTATCTGTTCTGGTTGTTTTTTTATTTCTAAATTTTTGTTGTCCTTAATTTTGGTTGTGATAGGAGGCACAGTGTGTCCACCTATGCCTCCATCCTGGCCAGAAGTCCCGTAAAGCTGATTTTTAAAAAATGACTTTATTTATTTATTTTCTAGAAAGAGGCGAAGGAAGGGAGAAAGAAAAGGAAAAAGCTCAAGAGAAACATTGATTGGTTGCCCCTCACAGGCCCCCAGCTGGGGACCTGGCCCACAACGTAGACACCTGATGTGCCTGTGACACACCCTGACCAGGAATCGAACCAGCGACCTTTCGGTTTACTTCTACAGTCAACAGTCAAACCACTGAGCCATGTGGTTGGGGCTGTGAAGCCGATTTCTAATGAGCTTCTCAAACCACGAAGGCTGTCTAGAATCAGGTGAGGTGAACTCCTGAGTTTAATTAGATGAACTTCCAAGCCCAGTTGAGGTTTCCCTTCAAATATCTGCTCCTGTCTACACAGGTCTTCAAAATTCTATGCCGTAAAAAGATTTTATTACAAAACCTAAAAATAATCCTCATGTGTACACATTCCATTTCCAGGAGACAGGCAAACTTAAAGATACACACAACTCAATCACAACAAGCTCAAAACAAGACCCGAGGAGGGACTCGAAGTCTCCGGGAACACCCATCAGCTGCTGGTGGCTGATTTCCTCCTGAGGGAATGCACCTTCGGCATTTCCAGCTTATTACTTCTTGCAAAATGTCCAGAATCCACTTGCCAGACAGACTCAGAAGTGTCCTTGTCACCAACAAACCATCTTACATGACGTCTCCGACTGCCAGGGACCGCCTCCATCGCTAGGGGCCCTCTGTCACTCATTTTCCGACTTAGACACCAAAGAATCCTCCCCTACTGGCTGGAGCGAGTCAGGGATGAGGCACCACAGTCCTGTGACACCCACTCCCCGCACGCTGTCACCCAAACCACGGCCCGCGGACACACTGCGACTCCGGCAGGATCACTCGGAGCGTGCCTGCTCTCCTCCCTCGCAGGACAGGGCCTCCTGCACCCCAGGCGCATGGGACGGCCGGGAGAGTCCGCAGCACCCCGCCCGGACCCCCAGGCCTTGCTGGCACTGCAAGCGACCACGCCAAGCCATGCCACCGGTCTCATCCCCTGGATTAGAACGGCAAGGCCTGCTCATGTGCTGGCTCAGGTGGGTGCCTGGCTGTGGCACTGGCTCTGTGGGCACGAGGTGGCCCAGGGCCAGCTGCAGGGGCAGAGAGCCCAGCGGCGCAGCACTGCCTGCCCCGCCCCTGCCCCCACACCCCACTGCCTCGCTCTTCAGTCCTCCAACAGGTGAGGAAAAAATAACGGACAGAAAAATCCCCTATGCAAAAACCCCGACTGTGGGGAAGGGCGTGGCCCTGTGAGCCTGGGCTCCTCCTGCAAGTGCCAGGCAGCCAGGTGAGTGACAGCTGGCTGGAGGGGACAGCTGGCGGCACATCTGCAGGCCCTGCAGGGAACAGGACACCAGGAATCCAGAGCAGAGGGGACAGGCCCACCTGAGGAGCAGAAACAGGTTGCAGGCAGGGCAGGCGGGGTCTGGAGGGGAGTGGAGCGGCCCCTGGGCAGGCAGGCTGAGAGAGAGAGAGAGACCCACAGGGTGGCGGTGTCTCCTGGGCGCAGCAGGCAGCCAGTGCAGGGCTGTGGGTGGCAGGTAGGGGTGGCCTGTGTTTCTAAGAGGCCTCTCGGGCAGCCGTGTGGAGGGGGCCCAGAAGGACCTGGGTGACATGGAGAGACTACTCGGAGGTCCCAGGTGGGTGTGGGGCCTGGACCCGGGTGCGGTTGGGGGAGGTGGGGAGAGCAGGACGCAAGGCTGACAGCCAGGGACCAAACGGGAGGGAAGGAGTGGGATCCAGGGACGCTCCCCCGTCCCCCTCCTCAGCACCTGGAGAGGGGCAGGAAGGAGTCAGGAGTGCCCTTGGAGACAGGTCAGGTGGCATGAAAGGTCACTCCCTCTCAGGGCTCACGGACAGCTGCCTCTTCCCCTGGCAGGTCCCGGGCAGTGGGCTCCCCCAGCCTCAGCCGTGCCCACCAAAGCCGCTGCAGTCTGCAGTCCACGCGTGGACTTGGCCCCCCGTCCTCAGGGCACAGGCTCCTGGCCGTGTCCCTGGCGCTGAGGGGTGCCCAGGACACACCGAGGCCCCGGGCAGTGGCTGAGTGGGTGTGGGCTGAGGCCAAAGCTCAGAGGGAGGCACGGGCTAGACACACAAACCTGGGGAACTCGGGAGCCACAGCTGGGCAATCCGTTCACTTCCGAGGGGACCTACTCAGAAGTCCCCATTCTGCTGACCAGGGGCTCGCTCAACTGACTGCTTCTCAGGCAGGGCTTATCCATCCTGGGTGGACGCCCGGCCCCAGGCCCAGGCTCTCTGACCTCCCAGTTCCTCCGCTCAGTCTGGTGCACACGGTGGCGGAACCTCGTGCCGTGAAAAACCACTTTTTAATCTTTAAGATCTCATTTAATGGCTAAAGACTGAATTTTGTAGAGGTACCTCACTGCACACAAATGCGAACCCTTCCTGGTCATACTCTCGCCGGAAAGGAAGACAAGACATCCGGGAGCACGTTCCACAGCCGGCGTTCCCAGGCTCCGCGCCACCGGGCGCCGGGCACGGCTTGCCAGCGGGGCTGCCCTGGGCACAGCAGGGTGCTGGCACGGCTCTGGCCCGCACTTGCTGGGTACTCGCTGGGTACTCTGCCTCCCCACCCCACCCCCACCCCCACCCCCAGGGAGTCCCCAGTACTGCCAAATGTCCCTTGTGGGGGGACAAAACTGCACCCCCCTAAGACAAGTATCCTAGACCAAGGGGTCTTTTCTTAAAATGTAACCAAGGAAACAAGTTGAAATTATGTTAAATTTGAAACGCTCACTTAAAAACCAGCAGCCCAGAGTCACACCCTATAGTGAAACTGAAAGCAACGTGGGCCCTCCACATGCACCCCCCCCCCCCCGATCCTGGCGAGCTCTGAACCGTGGCATGCAGGCGGTCTGGTCCGACCCTGGGACTCTGAGGCCTGCCCACCTGCCTGCTCTCCAGGGAGGGGCTCCGCGCCAGCCTCCCCCTGCCGCAGGAGGAGACCCCGAAGGAACAGGCCCTTTCAGACAGAGGTGAGGCGTGGCCGCAGGGACCCGGGCGGAGGGCAGGCAGCTCCCTGCCACCTCCTCTGCGCCCCCCCCCGGCCCTTCTCATGAGCCAGGGGGAGAGGCCACTGGGCCCCCAGCCTCCCCGAAGAGGGCTTGTCTGCATTCCAGCCACGAACCCCACTCGAGGGACCCCCCCAGCCTGGGGACCCAGGCCCCGAGAGCAGCACCAGCCTCGCCTGGGCACACTCGTCTCCGGTGGTTGTGTCTGTGCGCGCTGCTCTCTAAGAAAAGGCACTCGTGTGACACACTTTCAGTCACATGAGGCGTCGTAGTGTCGAAGCCCCACATCGGCTGACCACAGGGTCTGAGGTTGGAACTCCTCCTCCCACCTTGGAAGAGGGGCCCCAGCCCAGCGAGGCCCGGCCTCCCCAGTGCCCCCTGCAGGGGACGGGCTGGTGATGGTGGCAATCAGATCAAACCTGGTTACCAACCACCTAAGTTATCGGAACCAAAAGGCACCAAATACACATGCAGAGCAAATACAGGGCTGGCCAAAAAGTTCGCTTGGTTTTCTCCGCACGATGGCTCCGGAGTGCTTAGTTGTCTTTAACTTCATTCAAAACTGTCTTGTGAGACTGTATTGTGACAGTTGTCACTGCATTTAAAAACACTTATCAAAACTGGTGAATTTTTGTGTGGCCTTTTTGATATTGAAGATGGAAGGAAATATGCAACATTTTTGGCGTGGTACGCTGTATTATTTCAAGACAGGTGAAAACGCACCTGAACGGCATGGAAAGATCTGCGTTGCATGTGGAGAAGCGCCGTGATCGAACATGTCGGCAACGGTTTGCGAAGTTCCGTGCTGGAGATTCCTCGCTGGACGATGCTCCACGGTCAGGTGGACCGGCTGGAGTTGACGGTGAGCCACTCGAGATGTTAATTGAGAGCAATCAACGTTCTATCACTCGGCAGATGGCAGACATACTCAAAATACCCGAATCCATGAAGTTACTGGTGAAAATGGAAAATGTGTCTTCTACTTCATGGAAAACACACCACACACGGACTTTTTGGCCGGCCTCACACTCCCTCAAGGGCCGAACGGGCCGAAGACTGAGGACGAGGGACGAAGGTTTGAGGACGCATCCGACTCGGGACACATTCTGTGCGGGCCAAGCGTGGCCAAAATCCTGCCCCCGCGTCTCCGGGGCAGGGGGCGTGAGGGAGCCAGGGGTGACCCAGGTAGTCTCGCCCGGACGGTCAGCTTTGGTACACCGAAAGACTTTGAGAGGCGTGTGATACTCAAACCCGTATTATGGACCAAGATGCGAGCCACGGGAATTCCAGCTAGAACACCCCACAACAGCTCTGGGTGAAGCACGGGCTGCTTCCGCCCTGGCTGGTGCGGCTCAGCGGGTCAGGCGTCATCCCCCACACCGAAATGTCACCGGTTCAGTTCCCGGTCAGGGCGCAGGCCTGGGCTGCGCGTTTGGCCCCCCAGTCGGGGTGCGTGCGAGAGGCAACTATCCATGTCTCTCTCTCTCATATCCCTGCTTCTCTCTTTCTTCCTCCCTTGCCTTCTCTCTAAAACAATAAATAAATAACATGAAAACCAGACCGCTTCAGTACGCTACACCCTTGGCCCTCTGAAAGCGTCCAAGTCACATGTCACTACGCCGTGGCAAGGGGGTGGGGGGCTCGCAATGGAGAGTTTGGGCAACGCTGATAATCCTCAGGCAGCACCGCAAACCAAAGACAACTCGACCAGCACTCGTGCATCAAGAGAGCCTGGGGGGACACTCCAGGGAACCCGAGATTCCAAGTCTCTACAGAGAAAAGTCCGTAAGACAGGGAGGGAGGAGCTGCTTGTAAGCCTCACAAATGAACGGGCTACTTCTCGGTTTCCAGCCGACGCTGAGGGGCCGCCCCCTCGAAGTCACGAACAGGGCCCGTGCGTGTTTCCGGGGTCCAGGCAGTGCTCCTCAGACACCAAGGACAGGAGGCCCCCCAGAGCCGGCCTGCGGGCGCCCCCGCACCCACCGCACTGCCCGGGGGTCTCTGCAGGCCCTCATCCTC